>JAUMHM010066549.1:0-14281 GCA_032362435.1 Melikaiella ostensackeni
GAAAATACAAAAAAAAATTAGATTTAGAATTTTTCACAAAAAGCCATTTACTGTACATTTGGTGCGGGGTCCTTTTTGAATTGCTGAATTATTTATTGAATTTTTTTTGAGGTTGTTAGGGAGTCTTTAAGTATGAAATTAAAGTTTTGTTCTGGAAACTTAGTAGGAGTGTTAATAGTTGAAATAACCAATCTCAAAGGGTACTTTTCCTTGTGAAAGTTTTCTTCATGTTTCAGTAACTAGTACAAACTATGCACAAAATTAGAAACATTTCAAACAGAGTGCGAATTGCCTATATTCAAATTTACTGCATTAATTTCACGTTGAATTTCATGAAAACTGTACCTAAATTGGAACGATTTTTTTTGCCTCAAATGCAATTCAGTACTTTCCCGATGACCTCGAAATCCTGGGGAGTAATCTCGCATAATCCCTTGGCTGTATGAGCTGTCTCTACAACACACACTTTGACCAGCTTCAGTCAACCCATCTAGCGAACCTATTTTCGAGGGCACATATGCAGTTCTCTCATTGTATACAAAGTATGTTTGCTATTGAGAATTCACATGCTGGCATCAGTATCAGCAGGTAATCTCAAATTAAAAGTGAGTTTGTTGTCCCTGCACTGACACACATTATGCAATCTACAATCTAAAATAAAAAATCTACAATGTACAGTATACAATCTACAATTAGTTTTCAGTAACTAAAAACTACGAGGTTCGTATGATAAGTAAGGTGAATTTCCCGCTAGATGGCGCCAAAATTAACTTTGCAGTCTGTGCAGTGAGAGGTGTTCCCGTTGACCGGGGTGAAATATATTAAAGAAGATGTAGTATATGGTCAAGAAATAGCACTCTTCAAACGTTCAGAATGGGCATGCCAGTAGTTATCAAAAAAATGAAGAAAGAGGAGTTCTGTGCAGTGGTAAAACATTTTTTTTTTTGAAAAAATTAAACAGCCACTTAGATCAAAGCCGAAATGGACGAAGTTTACGGGGAGTCTGCTCCTTCCTCCAAAACCGTTGATTTTTGGATAAACGAATTTAAACTAGCCGAACCAAAACTTAAGATGAAGCGCGCTCCAGACGACTAATTGAGGTCACCACATCGGATATGGTGAAAAAAATTCATCATATGATTATAGGAGATCGCCGAATCAAAGTGCATGAGATTTCTAAGGTTGTATGCTTCTCCACTGAACGAGTCTGTAACATCTTGTATGAAAAACTGGAGATTGAGAAGGTGTGCAGGATAAGTGCCACAATTGCTGCTTCCGATCAAAAGCACAACCGAAAAGACGTTTTGAAGCAGTGTTTAGTGAAGTTTAATAAGAATCTGCAGGACTTTTTGCGTCGATTCGTGGCTGTGGACGAAACCTGGATTCACCACTATACACTCAAAGCAAAGCAGTAGTCAAAGCAGTGGGTTCTGCCTGCTGAAAGTGCGTCAAAGAAGGTGAAGACTATTTTGCCAGCTGGGGAGGTGATGATCACAGTATTTTCGGATTCCCAAAGAATTATCTTCATTGGTTACTTGGAGAAGGGTAAAACTATAACAGAAACGTAGTATGCATCATTACTGGAACGCTTGAAAGCCGAGCTACAAGAAAAACGGCCACGATTGGTGCACAAAAACATGTTGTTTCATCACGACAACGCACCGGCTCACATCTCCGCAGTTTCAAAGGCGAAAATTCTCGTCCAATGTAGAAGTAATCAATGCCGTAAATGCATATTTTGCAGACTTTGAGAAATCTTACTTTTCTCATGGAATGAAAAAAATTGGAATCTCGTTGGACTGAGTGCATAGCCCTCGAAAGGGCTAAAAATAAAGGCAAACTTAAAAAAAATGTCTCTTTTTTACCAAACTCATCAAATGAACCTCATAATATTGTAAGAGGGGTGTTCCATTTCAAAGGATACTATCAAGTTATGGATCATCTTTACTTTTGTTTATCTTGTGGTCTTTGGGGCTAGAAATATGTGCTCAAAAGTATTTAACAACATTTTCAATGTTTTCAGGAATGTTTGCAATTGAATATTCAAGTCACTGTTTCTTCAAGACTTTTTAACTCACAAGGAGAGGTCGCAATATGCGGGACGCCGACTCGACTGGAGCTTCACACGGTAAAAGGAAATTGAAATCCGGCAGATACGTTTTTTTTCTTCAATCCAATGGGCCTCAGCTTCCAAAATATCTAGGTTTGAGTATTCACGCTTTTGCGCGCGGTCCGCGCTTGATATTAGCGAGTCGAGTGCTTCACGCTCGGCAGTAGCGAATTGAGTGGCTCACGCTCGGCAGTAGCGAATTGAGCGGTTCACGCTCGGCAATAGCGACTTGAGTGGTCCACACTCGGCAATGGCAAGTTGAGCGCTCAAACGTAAACACTCAAACCTTGATATCTCGGAAACGACGGCCCATCGTATCAGAAGAAAAACTACTTATCTAATGGTTTTTGATGCACTTTAAGTCTGTAAACCCCCAGTGCACATCTATAAGTAATAAATTTACCAAAAAAAAATTTTTTAGAGCAATATTACTAAGAGTTTCATTATGATAATGATCCATCTTAGTACCTACCCTTTTTCATGATCTATAGATTCAGATTCAAAATTTCATTTTCAAAAATAAGTACAATGGATCAATGATCACAAGATAAGTGTATAAAAAAATATTTTTCATATTTCCGCTCATGTTCCTCACGAATTTTACAGAGATTGAAAGAAATTGTCGGTCAGGCAGTAATATGATAGATAGTCCTGTTGAAAAAAAAAGTTAAATAAAATATTTCTTTTACTTGAGCAAAAAATTAAATCAAACTGAGTCACAGAAAAACTTCCTAATGAAATGCAAAGTTCATGGAGTTTGCCAAAAGAGATTTATGATATAAACAACAGACTAGATTTTGACTTCATGAATATCAAAAAAAGTAGAAAATTTGATGAAGCCACAACAAAATTTAAAATATCAGTGTTGAATATTGTCATCAGTGTTGTACTCAACAACTTCAATTTTAGTATAGAAATGTTATGCATAGAACTTGAAGAGTAAAATGACAGTTTTGCAATGAAAAAGTTTTGAATATACCAGAAAAAGTTACGAAACTTATCTTTCAATATTAGAAATAAATTTTTGTTGATAGGGATTGTATTACTCATAACTGACTTTTGTGTAATTTTGTGCTTTTAAAGAATTTAAAGTGTGAAATGACATTTCTACAATAGAATGGTGTTTAATATACCATAAAAGTGATATAGCAAATTTATTTTTGAAAGACAGTGAATAGTCACACATTTGTTAAGAACTGAGGTTAATTTTGTGCTCCTGAGTCGCGAATGCTTAAAAACTTCGATTTAATAAAATAAATAGAAAACAAAATTACTTGACAAATGAAGTTGAATGAAGTTTTCATTTCATGAAAGCTAAATTGAGAGTGCTTAAAAGCTTCAATTTCAGTTGAGAAAGATGTTACGTATAGAGAATTTAGAGAATGAAATGACCTTTTTACAATTAAAAAAGTTTAATGTACCATAAAAGTGATATATGGTAATGGCATCCTCGTACCTACCAAAAGGAAAATCTCCACATTAAAAAGCTTCAATTTTAATATAAAAGTAACAATTAACAATAAGTATCATAATTTCCTCTTAAATTTAGTATTTCAAATTTCAAGAATCTGTCAACCGGTTTTTGAACATGGATAAGGAGAGACAATCGAGAGAAATTTTGTAAACACATGTAGTTGGGTACAACAGAGGAGCGCTTCTTTTACAGATGCTTGATTTGACTTTTATGGTCTGGCCTGTAGTTCTTGGAAAATCCGAAACTTCGTATTAGTTGAGAAGTTTGAACCCTTGGAGCTCCGAAAGCCTCCGCGATTTCATATCGAATGATTCGTTCTTAGAATAGAATAATTGATTGGAGGTCAATCAATGCGGAGGCTATTAAAAATCTAATTTCAACCGGATTTAACACGACGAGTGAGTAAACATTCAGAACCGTATATATAGTCAACCGGATTCAACGCGACGAGTGAGTAAACACTCAGGACACTCTTTTTTCTTTTGTAATATTTTTGTCTCTAATGGGCTATACACACTGATTTTTCGAAATGTACTCACTATAAAGACTTCTTGTTCAATTTTCCGTTTACACAAGATGACTTCCTTAGAGTTCACGTTTTTTAAATGTCATTTCTTTAAATTTAACAAAGAGAGACATTAAGCCATGGACATTGATTTTGTTTCGTTAAGGTACAATCCTTAGTTGACTCTACAGATTTTGATTGTTTATTTCATTGTCTTTCAGAATGCATTCTCTGATGACGAAAGGATGTATTTGTTCATTTGGTTTCTCCAGAGTCTGTTCAATTTTGTCATCTAGACTATTTATTTTTGTGTGTCAATCACTAATGACAAAACTCAACACAGATTTTTCAAACATTTTTTCGTGGTTTTATCAAACTTTCTACTGTTTTTGATATTCTTGAAGTTAAAACCAATTTTGTTGCTTATATTATAAATATTTTTCGAAGAAACTCGGTGAGTTTCGCATTTCGCTAGGAAGTTTTTTTTTGTGGCTCAATTTGATTGAATTTTTTATTTAATCAAGAGAAAGATTATATCATATTTTCTTTTGAGAGGACTGTCTTATCTTATTATTGCCTGATCCCCAATTTCTTTCAATCTCTGAAAAATTCGTGATGGAAATAAGCAGAATATGAAAATCGTTTTTCATAAACTTATCTTGTTTTTTTTTGTTTTTTTGTCTTAATCCATTGTACTTGAAGAAATGACCATTTCCTTTCAGATCTTTAGTAATCGTCAAAATCACAATTGTTTTAGCTCTCAGTTCATATTGTCAATAAGTTCATTTATTTCTACTATCTAATTCTAATATTCATCTTAACTGGTTAAGACACTCAGGCTTCTCTATTTCTATTTTTATGTTTTAATTTTTTGAACACTGAATCAAAAGCGAAAAACTGTGAACTTGAACTTTAAGAATTATTATATCTCTCAAATTTCAAGAAATACCATTTGCCCTAAATCGCTTTTGTCACATGATAGTTGTCTATAAAAAGGGCCAACTTAAATAAATAAAATCATTCGATTTTTATTTCCCTATTATTAAACATTATTCACTTCGAATTATTTTAGAATGAAAATGAAATACTGTACGTGAATAACTATTTTCAAACTCTATATAATTAAAAATCCGAACATTTTTTTATCTAAGAACTATTTGCGAACCAGTATTTCTAATTGAATGTCTCTTAATGTTGAAATAATTTGAATTTTGAAGAGCTTTCTATAGAATCGACAATTTCAAATCCCAGTATTAATAAATGAATAAATTAGAACTCGACTATTTTTTTTACTACTTTGAGATTAATCTGAACGTTACCTTTCAAATAAGCTTTTTAATAATATTTTTGTTGAATTCATAAGTAAAATTCTTGAACATTTTAAATTTAGAGTGCAAAATAACAATTTTTCAAAATGGAAACCTCCAAATTAAAATATATGCGAACTGAGAAGTTCTACTACCCTTGAAGTGACCTATTTAAAGCTCGACAGACAACATAGGGCACATAATTTCGCGTCATGGAAACTTTGAAAATTTATTACTCAAAAATATCAAAAAATACATCAATCAGATTTGGTGATTAATTTAAAAAGACTTAAATTGTAATGTATATTTTTTTGTTTAACAATTTCGTGATCTTCCTAGGGTCAGCAAATATAAATAAAGAATTATTTTTCGAAAAAATCATGCAAAACATTATCATCTAGTTTATTATTTCAATTTTTTAAAAAGTTTAATATTTTCCGTGTAATTTTCTATCAAGACCGTCACACAGTGGGGCAAGGTGTCCCTGGACAAATCAGTCTACAGGCTACAATTTTATTCCAATTTTAATATATATATATTTTTTTTTTTGAAGCTAATAGAATTCTCCATACATCGGTCAAGACCAATTTTTGGAGGAGACATTTACAAATTTTTTATATAATAAATAAAAATAAAAAAACTTTGACAGAGCACTATTTTGTCGAAAAAATTTGTATTGACGCTCTGATAATCAGAAGCAGTAAGACAACTCTCTAGAAGTAACTTCCAGCGGTATTAGTTGACTAAACAATATTTTGATTTCATTATGAACAATTGAGTTAGAAAATGTGGTTTATGCAGAATTAGATGCTTTTTGTTGCTTTAAATTGATATTTCTGCAGAAAATGTGTATAAAATGAAGTTTAATTAGAAACTAATCAAAAATAAACAACATCTAGTCATTGCTTAAACAAATTTTAAAAATTCAATAAATATAATGCGTTTAGAATGCAGGCGTGACTGCAAATAGGTTTTCAATGGTTTTTTTACAGTCAACATGATATCGCACAACAACTTTGAATCATTTAAACAATTTTAATTAACAAATGCATAACTTTGTCAGCTTCCACTCCAGAGATTTCTTTTTTGGCCTGAAATAAACTAAATTCATTTTGCTTATTTTTTCATACTATAGAGAATCTCTGTTTCATCGCAATCATTCATCATTTAAACAATTTCAAATAACAAATACATAACTTTGTCAGTCTTCACTTCAGAGATTCCAATTTTGGCCTAAAATAAACTAAAATAATTTTTATTTTTTTCTAATACTGTGGAAAATCCCCGTTCCATAGTTTTTCTCTATCATGTAAACAATTTTAATTAACAAATACATAACTTCGTCAGATTTCAGTTTAGAGATTTCAATTTTAGCCTAAAATAAACTAAAATCATATTTCTTTCTTCCTAATACTATGGAAAATCTCCTTTGCATAGCTATCATTTATTATTTAAACAATCGTAATTAACAGATACAATGCTATGTAACGGAAATTTTTCATAGTATTAGGAAAAAAGCAAAATGATTTTAATTTATTCAGGCCAAACATGAAATCTATGAAGTGAAAACTGACAAAATTATGCATTGGTAATTAAGATTGTTTAAATAAATGAAAGTTGTTGTGCAATATCAAGTTGACACTGCAAGAGACCGTTGATAAGATATTTGTAGTCACATCTGTATTCTAATTTAATTATATTTATTAAATAATTGCCGAAATGTGAATTTGTTTATAGTATTTGTTCAAACAATGACTATATGCTGTTTGTTCTTAATAAGTTTATAAGGAAACATTATTTATACACATTTCCTGCAAAAAATATCAGTTTCAAGCAACAAAAAGGATCTAATTCTGCATTAAGAGCACATTTTTCAAATAATTGTTCATAATAAAATCGAAGTGTTGTTCAATCAACTTATACCAACGGAAGTTACTTCTAGAGAGTTGTTTCACTGATTCTGATTACTAGAGCGTCAATGAAAAATTTTTTGACAAAATAGTACTCTGTCAAAAAAATTTTTTTTCTTTTTTATTTATTATATGGAAAATGTTTAAAAGTCACTTTCAAGAATCAACTTCGACCGATGTATCGAGAATTTTATTAGCCTCAATTTAAAAAAATATATTAAAATTGGAATGAAAACGTAGCCTGTAAACTGATTTTTCCAGAGACACCTTCTTGTCCCACTGAGCGCTAGGCCAAGCCGTGGTCATGGAAACTTTAATTTATCTCTAAAAAATATGGAAAATACATCTATTGAACTTGATGGTAAATTTGAGTAGACTTGATGTCCCATTTATATTTTATCGTTTTCGAATTTCGTCATCTCCCTGAGATTAAAAGACAGACATTTTTGAAAGTATCTAAAATTTTCCTAAATCTTTTTCTACAGATATTTCCGGCCTCAAATACTACAAAGTAACTAAAAATAAAGAAATTGCATGCCTTGAAAGTTGCCTTTGGAATGGAAAGCCATTTACATTTGAAGCAATGGAATTTTACTAATTGTAACAATAAAAATCGTGAAAATGTGGTGTCTTTCTGCTACTTTATTTGCCAATAAGACGTGAATCAGGGTACTTCAGATCAAGGTAATTTACTGTCATACGTGACCTCGCAAGCGATCTTGAGTTTAATTTTGTCAAAGTGCAATGGTTATGCAACCACTCACAGAAAATCGGGTCATTTAATCTAGACAAACGTCACTGATATCGTTGGGGTAGAAACATATAAATTTTGATGAGCACATGAGGGGAGACGCAGAACAACGGTGGAAGATGCTTTGAAAGTAGGGCAAACATTGTTCAAGCAGTTTTTCATGTTTCGATTATAGATAATATCAGTGATGTGCATGAGTCAAATTGAATGGACTATAATCCGATTCGACTAACATGAGAGTTGAGTTGAGCAAAATCTGGTTCGACTCAGTGTGTCAGTCATGAGTCAAATTTTCGACTCCGACTCAGGCTGTGATTGAATCGGAAAAAGCCGATTCGAGTCAGCACGTGAGTCATCAGTCAAATTTTTGACACCGAATCAAGCTATGATCGAAGCAAGAAAATTCGATTCGAATCAGCGTGTGTCATGAGTCGAATTTTCGCCGCCGACTCAAAATGTGATCCAATCGAAAACATCTGAATCGACTCAGCGCGTGAGCTTAAGTCGAATTTTCGACACCAACTCAAGCTGTGATACAGAGTCAAGCTGTAATCGAATCGAAAAAATTCCGAATCGACGTAGCGCGTGAGTCATCAGTCGAGTTTTGGACACCGGATCAAGCAGAGATGGAACCAAAAAATTTCGATTCGACTCAGCGTGTGCCATGAATCGAATTTTCGACACCGACTCAAACTGTGATCGAATCAAAAAAATTCCGAATCGACTCAGCGCGTGAGTTATCACTCGAATTTTCGACACGGAATCATGCCGTGAACAAACCAAAAAAATCCGATTCGACTCAACACGTGAGACATGAGTCCAATCACCGACACAGACTCAAGCTGTGAGCGAATAAAAAAATACTATTCGAGTCAACGCTTTAGTCATAAGTCGAATTTTCGACTCTGACTCAAGCTCTGATCGAATTGAAAAAATTTGAATCGATTCAGAAGGTGAGTCACGAGACGAGGTTTCGGTACCGACTCAAGCTGTGATCGAATTGAAAAAATTTAAATCGACTCAGAAAGTAAGTCATGAGACGAATTTTCGGCACCGACTCAAGCTGTGGTCGAACCAAAAAAATCCGATTCAACTCAGCGTGTGAGTCATGACTCGAATCACAGACACAGGTTCAAGCTGTGATCGAAACAAAAAAATCCGATTCGAGCTAGGGCGTTAGTGATAAGTCGAATTTTCGACACCGACTCAAGCTCTGATCAAATCGGAAGAATCTGAGTCGAATTAGAACGTGAGTCATGAGACGAATTTTCGAAATCGACTCAAACTGTGATCGAATCGAAAAAATTCCTAATCGACTCAGCGTGTGTGTTGCCACTCGAATTTTCGACACGGAATCATGCCGTGAACGAACCAGAAAAATCCGATTCGACTCAGAACGTGAGTCATAAGTCACATTTTCGACACCGACTCAAGCTGTGACCAAATTAAAGAAGGCCGATTCGAGTCAGCACGCTAGTCATGAGTCGAATTTTCGATACTGACTCAAGCTGTGATCCAATTGAAAAAGTTCGATTCGACTCAGCGCGTGAGTCATAAGTCGAATTTTCGACGCCGATTCAAGCTCTGATTAAATTGAAAACATTGGAATCGACTCAGAATTTGACTCATGAGACGAATTTTCGACACCGACTCAAGCTGTGTTCGAATCGAAAGAATCAGAATAGGCTCAGCGCATGACTCATAAGTCAAATTTTCGACACTGACTCAAGCTCTGATCAAATTGAAAAAATAAGAATCGTCTCAGAACTTGAGTCATAAGACGAATTTTCGACACCGACTCAAGGTGTGTTCGAATCGAAAGAATCTGAATAGACTCAGCGCGTGAATCATAAGTCGAATTTTCGACACTGACTCAAGCTCTGATCGAATTGAAAAAATTGGAATCGACTCAGAACTTGAGTCATAAGACGAATTTTCGACACCGACTCAAGCTGTGTTCGAATCGAAAGAATCTGAATAGACTCAGCGCGTGAGTCATAAGTCGAACTTTTGATATTGACTCAAGCTGTGATTGAATCAGAAAAATCCGATTCGACTCAGTGCGTGAGTCATAGGTCCAATTTTTTACACCGACTCCAGTTAAAATTGAGTAGCAATAGCATATTATTTATACTTCTATATCAAAGCGCTTTGCTGGGCTCGACGCAATTATATATTAAATTTATCAAATTTCTGGTCTTTGAAAAGCTACTTAACTGACTGAACGCATCTGTATATCATAATTAAATTATTTATCATTGTTAATTGAGAAATAATTATTGAAAGTAACCAGTTTGATCGTAGACAAACCAATGTTATAAAATCTCTATTCTTTCACTCTATTATAAAAGCCGTATATTTTTAAATACGGTCACTGATTGGTAGAGAGCTAGACGCGATTCAACAACTCAAGGTCGTTGGAATATTTGAAACATTATTCATTCATTTTTCAATTTTCTAAGAAATAAAGTATTTAGACCACATTTTTTATTCACCAATTTCGAGAGCAGATAATATATAATTGAAAAATTCTATTGTTGTAAATCATGCAACAATTAATAAATTAATTAGTCCAATAAATTCAAGTTTCATTCAATCTTAATAAATAATGGTTCAGTTCATTTTGTGAGACATTCTCTTCAATTCCATACTCGATGAATTTTGATATAAACAAATTGTTTGGAATTTCTTGAATAAACAAGTTTTTTTTAACAGAATGCAACGAGCAGAATTTTACAGAATCTTTTAAAGAACAAATTCGTAAAAATTCGTAAAAATTCTGTGGTGTATCTTGATATTCTTCAAAAGCCTGTAGAATACATTCCGTGACTTCTTTCGAAATATTTCAAAATCCACAAAAATCGCTTGAAATCCCTTCAATTTATTAAGATTCCGTGAAGTCTTTTCAAATATTTGAAATCGCTTGAAATCTTCGAAATAATATAAAAATCCCTTCTGATTTTAGAAAATCCCTTAAAATCTCTGAAATTCGGATAAAATCCTTAAAATCCCGTGAAATATTTCGAAATGATGCGAGATCTCTGGAAATCCTTTAAATCCCTTTCAAATTTATTGAAATCATTTAAATCCGTCAGAATCTTTTTGAATCTCTTGAAATCCCTCAACATATTTCAAAATATATTTAAATCTTTTAAAAACCATTGAATTTTCTCTAAATCCTTTAAAATTCTTTATAAAATTCGGAACTCCTTAGAAATTCAATTAAATCTTTCAAAATCTTACGAAATCCTCTAAAAGCCGTGGATGTACTTCTGTATCTTTTGAAATTCCTTAAAATCCTTCAAAATCCCGTGCAATCATCAAAACCTTTTTAAAAATTTTTTAATCTGATAAAGACCCCTTAAATCCTTTGAGAGCTTTGCAAATCTTTTGAGATCCCGTAGGATCTTATAAAATTGCTTTATATCCCTTCAAATTTTCGAAATCCAGTTAAAATGTCCTGAAATCCTTAAAAATTCATGAAAATACTTTGGCGTCTCTTCAAATCCCTTAACCTCCTTTGAAATCTCTTTACTTCTTTTGAAATATTTCGAAATATCTTAAAAATCCTTGAAATTCCTTAAAATCCTTTGCAATAGGCGGCACTCGTTCTTAATTCCTAAAAATCATTAAAAATCCCTAAAAATCCTTAGAAATCCTTCGGCATCTTTTGAAATCCCGTGAAATCTCTTTAAGTCTAATTAAACTCCTAAAAGTTCCTTAAACTTCTATGAAATTCCTTGAAAAATTGAGATTCTTTCTGAAATTGTACCAGGTAATTTTTTTTAATTCTTGAAATCTTTTGAAATCACCCAAAATTGGTGAAACCTCTCGTAAACCTTCGGAATCGGTTGAAATACCCTGAAACCTTTGTAATCCCCCAAAATTTTTTGAAATCTCGTTTACAGTGTAAATAAATGATATATTGTTGACGTATGGAGTAAAAATATAAAATCTTACGTAAAAAGGGAGGTACGTCACAAAAATCTTATGAATCCTTACAGTGGGGGGGAAGGTTCTAAAATTTCAAAAATCATCTTTACGTAATTAATGGACGTTCCCTCACTGATACAGGTTTTTTCACAATAAATGAATAATCCATATCACCCAGAAATTGTAAACTATGAGAAAGTCTCTCTTAAAAGTTTATCCGTATCAGGAACCTCCCAAGATTTGCTATACCATCCGTCATAAAACAACCCCTGAAGATAAGAAAGTAACCCTTATTGGACGTGACATTTGAACACCCTTAGATTCAAAAGACATTCAGAAATTTAAAAGCGTCAGATTAAACTTTGCGCCCTCGGAAAAAAAGTCACTTGATAGTTTGCTCATCTTTTTTGTTCTAAAAATTGAAGAAAATAAAGGTAATTTGTGAAACCTATGAAAGTACTTGTTCATTGACATTACAGTATTGTTTTTGCTAATGTTTATAGAAAAATTTCTTTCAATTTTTTCTCTAATGAAGAATTCCTTAATGCAGATTCTAGTACGAAATATCTTTTTATTGTAAGGACAAATTTTAATGCTTTATGTTTAGGACAATTTAAAGTAATTAAAAAAACTGACACAGGAGAAGTGCTAAAATATGATTGGAATTTATTATTAAAAAAATTTTCGAAGATAGAGCTTTTTCTACCTCCTTCATCTTCTTCTCCGGGACCTTCTTTCGCCAAAAATTGTACGAACGTTCTCTTGCAATCCTCCTGTCTCCTACTTTCCTCTTACACAACCATCCCATACATGCCCCCATGTCTCTTCTACCAATTCACATACTCTGAATCTTCTCTTCTCACCCTTTTCCCAATATATAGCTTCTTTTACTTCACTTTTCACTCTCCATATACCTATTCTTGTCCATCTCTTTTTCCCTATCCTCTTTCCAGATATTTTGGCACTCCTTCTCTTTTTATCATCTTATACCATTCATTGTATCTTGATCGCATATCCTCTCCCGTCTATCTATCACCAGCCTTCCTTTATCTCTTTTTTCTAATTCCTCATAGTCTATATTTCCATCTTCTCGTATGTTAAGCCTTGATCTCTAAAAAACTCTATTCTTTCGTCTTCTCATCGCGTTAACTCTTCCGTTCTCTTTCCTCTCTCTTCCACATCTTTGTAACATTTTTTTTGCTAACTGCCCTTCCTTTCCCACCCTTAGTTTCTCTTCGAATTTCCAACTTACTCTTGCCTGCCCTTGTTCTCAATTTATCCCTTTGAGCCTCTTCTCTTTCCATATAACCCGCAGTTCTCCAGTCTACCCCTAATGTACATCTAATATATCTGCCTAATGTCTAATGCCGGTTAATTTTTAAATTCGGGTAGAAAATGGAACAACTTGAAAATGAACTGAAACTTATAAGAAAATAAAAATATTCTTTTATTTTATTCCCATTTTTTTTAAAGAACCTAATTAAAAAGCCGTTTTCCAAATCTTTTTGAAGTCTTCCGGATCTAGCCACATTTCTGGGAGCGCGTATCTCATATTTGGGTTACTTGTTACCTGTCTAGGATTCTTCTAATAAAAAAAAAACGACAAAAAAGAAGGTACCGGCTCGAGGGATGAAAAATATTTGAATTCTCATGTCGCGTTATCCCGCAAGATTCCCCTAATGTCTTCCTCTTTCCTTCGTTTAAAGGCAATCTCTCGGTTGGCCGTACCTTTCTTCACTCGAATTCTTTCTGACACCGATATTTATTCCACATTTTTTAATTTTTGTTTTTCTCTACAAACAAATCGATAACTCATGACTACTATATGTTTCTCGTTAACACTATCGAAATTCTTGACAGCAATAAATATATACAGTAGGGTGTGCCGAAAAAATTAAATATTTTGCTTTCGTTTTTGGTTAGGGTTAAAAAGGGGGGGTACTTCCGAAGAGCGCATACCTCGGATCAATTTGAAACTCCGCAAACCTATGTATTTTGATGCGCTGATCACGAATATGATAGCGAATATAGGCGCAAATTCGATTTTCATGGTAAGAACTATGAGAAACCAATGAAAATAATGGTTTTTTGCATTTATCTCAGTAAATAATGAAAACTTGAAAAAAAGTTTCAAACAAAAGTTATAGATCTACTCAAAATATACCTTTTATGTTTTCTGAAGTTTTTCTGAAAAACCAATATTTTCGAGAAAAATAGGAAAATGTTGGTACAAAGTGTAGAATTGCTTGGAATAGAACTTGTGGCACTCCTGTGAATGGTCACCGAATTAA
>JAUMHM010066579.1:0-14278 GCA_032362435.1 Melikaiella ostensackeni
TATATATATATATATATATATATATATATATAATGATATGATTGTAATATAGTAACGATCACACTAAATAATATTTTAGATTTCAAGGTAAAACTTAAAATTTTTTGCGGATTGCAAAAAAGTGCTCCACTTTTTTTTGCCATAACTCGTAAAATAATGTAATGAGAGAAATTCGCGCATCACAAAAGTGATACAAAGTTGTGTGCTCTACAACTCTTTATATAACTGCTTTTGCTCTAAAGTGTATTTGAAACGAGATATTTCCAAAAAACGAAATTTTGGTCCCCATTTTGTCAGCAGGAGCCTGATTTGTGAGATCTTTTTTGGGTTTTAATTAGAGTCCCAAAATGAAGATAATCGTCAAGTTTAGTCTCATTCTGACCTTTTGCGAGGTAAAACTACATATCGACTACTTTCAATACAAGCTTCAGCCAAAGAACGCATGAACTTTCATATGATGTACAATCAAAAAAACCTGATATACATGAACAAAGAATTTGTATAAAGAATAAAGAACGGACAGTTCTGGGAAAATACATTATGCATTTAAGAGAAAAACTCTCATACTGAGATTCAAGGAAGAATCCCAGCAAAATAAGAGAAACCCAACAAATGGCAGTCCAGTCGGAAGTCTGGTTTGATGAACGAAGTAAAATTCGCCAATCGAAAAACACAATTAAACCTCAACTCCTTCTCCACACAAACCTTCATAAAACTCTTTGGGTACCTCAAACTTCCAAATCAATAAAAAAAAATTATTGAACGGAATTCCAAGGCTCCAACATATGGAAGATGCCCATAGAACTTAAATGAGAAGGATAGCTATCTCTTGTCACGACATTTTCCCACTACAAGGAGATTCACTACCATGCACAAGTCTACCGTCACATAAAATCGTCGTAAAAGACGAAACTAACATTAGCATACGTTAATCTCGACATTCGGAATGCCGCAAGGCAGAAATTTGCAACCGAGTAAAAGGAATGTTAACTAAAAGGATAATAGAAGCGTCGGGCTCATCATTAAACTCACTACTTTGGAAAATTCCGAAAAAACGTAATGCCTCAGGAAAACCGAAGTGGAGGTTTGTCATTGACTCCAGGAAGTTGAACGAGAAAACCGGTGAAGATGCCTATCCACTTATGGTAATCGACGAAATCCTGGACCACCTCGGAAAATCAAAATTCTTCTGAGCTCTTGATTTGAGCTCAGAATTTCACCAAACTTCAAAAAATGAGGACTCAAAGAAGTTTACCGCGTTTTCTACACCGGAACGACATTTTAATTACAACCGCATGCCGTTCGGGCTCAGAAACACTCCTGTTACATTCCAATGAATGATGGATACAGTCGTGTCTTTCTTAGAACTCGCTGGATACTAATGAAAATTTATAAAAAACTTTTCTACGAAAGCTAAGCCGCTAACTAATTTGACAAAGGAAAATCAACCCGTTGACTGAACACTCACTTGCGAAAGAAGATTCAAAATATCGAAAGATGCTCTTTGGTAAGCAACGGTCTTAAGATATTCAGACTTCAAAGACACATTTACGTGGACCATTGATGCGAGTAATGTTGAGCTGGGGAAAATTCCATCTCAACAGGGACACCCAGCTTGCTACATCTTAAGAATTTTGAATGATCCTGAGTTAAACTTCACCACTACCGAAAGAAGAAACTTCTAGCATTCATCTGGGCAGTGAAGTGGAGATTTAAAATGAAAGCATACATGCACAGAGTCGTGTATAAATAGGTAAAGGAAAATATGGCAGCCGACGCGCTTTTGCGAATGTATCCGATTCAAGATAAAAATCTCTCGGAAATAATTGAATTAAAATTAGTAAACAAAATATTTTTTCTTTGCTAAGAACTCAGTTACCAGACTATGACGAAGAGTAATGGTTAAAACTCCTCTACATAAAAATTTAAGATTTCACTAGCAACAAAATCTGGATTATACTAAAATTCCATATAGAGGATCCAATAATCAATATCATGGAACGCATGCGCATCGGAGACATGTTGAATTTTCTACTACAGACAAAATTCACAGAACACACATTTTTCCTGCACGAGCCACCTGATGAACAATTCAATGTAGGAGAGAAACAAAATCTATTGAGGGAGGCACACGGAAATGTGGTCATTCGTCACTTCGGTGAAAATAAACCTATCTAGAAGTTAACGAAGTTAAACGAAGTTAATCGTCAGAAAATTTGAAGAAAGACACAATTGACTTCGTTTAAAAATGCCGAACACGCCAACGCAAAAAACTGACTACATTTACCTGTTACATTCACCTTCAGTGTTAGCAACAAATACGTCATTAATCCATCAAGAATTGTTAGACATTTGGCAAAAAAAAAACATGAAGAATATTTGTATAAGGCAAGAGCTGTTATTCAAAAAACACATGAACGATTGAAGAGGCAGCAAGATGTAAAGATAACTATCAGCAATTCTCTTCTCAAATCAGGAGATTTAGTACGATTGCATGAAAATTGTGGAGATAAAATTGGAAAGTGCATGGCTTGAACCATACACCATATGAAAATGCGTCTGTTCCTCTGATTATGAAATTCTGTACAATAATCAGCATTACACTGTACACGCTGATAGGTTTAAGCTTACTAAAAATAGCTGGATCGGTTCATTTCATGTTTCTTAGTACCACTACGAAAGGGCGACAATTGCATCGTCGTAATCCCCAATGAAAATTATGTGATGATCAACGATCAAAGAACTCTTTACATCCCCACGTCAGAAAACAATCTCAGCTGCTGTAGATTACTAGGACTTACCAAAATTTGTAAAAGTAAGAACCTGGATATCTCCTAGCAAAGACGGAATCCTGTGAAACACAATTGACAAAAAACAGCGTCAGAATTATATATACCAAAATGTGTCAGGTTAATGTAATTATTATCGATGAAACTGTGTTTTACTTTTCAAAAAAAAAAAAAAAAATGAACAAGGGCTCATTATTCAGATGAAATAGAAAATCTTTTCAATAAGGTACAGAGTATTAGACAATCTCATTTTTGAAAAGAAACGTCAGCGGCAATTCTGTCTTATTTAGGCTACACTTCGTTATTCCCTACCACACTATTTGCACTATATAAAAGCGGAGTCTCCAAACTTATGCGAAAATTTCTTCAGAACCTCTGCATTAATTTTTTTGTACCACAAATAAGATAAACAATTACATGATACCACATGTGGTCACCTACGTATCAGCAAGTGCGCACACGATCGATTTGGAAAGCAAGTTAGATAATAAACCTCTTAAGTTTAGAAGAAAGTAATCTATGTAACTTCAATGAATTTCAGGAGAAATTCACTCTAGCAGGGGATATGTAAAGCTGTAGTCCTTTTTGAAAATAAGGGCAATAGCATGTACTCATACAACACGAGGACCGACTCTGCAGGGCCCCGACTCAAAACTCATTCCTTGTCTGGCTGCTGCGGGAGCAACGTGTGTTTCAAGTAAACTAGCTAAGCAAATCTACGAATCTGCGTCAGCTTAAATTTAATTAAAAGTGTCTTTGCATTTAGTCCGTTACAAGAATAAACTATTTCTCAAATAAAAAAATTATTTTTCAATAGCAAATAATTATTTCATTCTATTTATATAATATTTCGCAATTTCAATTTAGTTAAGGTATAACGCGTTGAAGATTATTCCCCAAAATTTATGAGATTCTATAAGAAAATGAAAGAGTATTACAAATATTTGAAAATAGGTCCAAGTATTTATTCTAATATCCTCACAAAAATATTTGAAATAAAGTTGGCTACTTGACACATAAATATGTTATCGACAAAACAATAAAATTATTCGTGAATTCTTTCTTACGTAAAACAGAGTCATATTTTTAGACACGGTTTATTGTCTTCTTTATCGACATGAAGCACATGACATCGAAGTAAAATTTAAAATCATGCACTCTAACGCAATCTGGCGGAATATATGCTTCATGATCCAATAGGCATTGCGGATTTTATCCAAAAGTATTTGTAGCATATTAAAGAAGGTTAAATGTTTAATGACATCCGAAGTGACATCAACTCTTTTATTTTTTCTTTATTCATTCAGTTGCACTGTCAGTCAGAAATATTGAGCCTCTCTAAATAAAAATATATAAAATTTATCATATTGTGGCTGTTGTTTAGTACTATATATTGGAACACTTTCTTCAAAGGTGATCATTCACTCGAGCAATTTTTTACTGAAGAAGATTTCTGAAGCGAACAATATGGTGTTAATTGCTGCTGCTATTCTCTGCGCTTCTGTGGCTATTATCAGTGCTAGTAAGGAAATAAAATAGTTATTAAACTTTTCATTCATTTTTATGAATTTCTAAAAAAAATAGCTGAATAAATATTGAGAAAAATGGTCCGGGGTGAGGATTTCTTACTCAAGAGCAAGCTGGTCCCACTTCGTATTAATTAAGGAAAGTTATAGAAATGGGAAACGTGAAAAATAAAAAAAAGTTTACTATATCAACGCGATTGTGTAAAATTTTATACTTTATTGAAACAATAAGAAGTCAATATTAGGAAACTTGGCAATCATACTACGTCACCTTTACCAACGTAAAGAAGTTGTAAGTTATTTTTTCAGAGAGGGAGAAACGAGAATTCTTTAAACACACCTAATTTGTTTCACCTTACTTTATTTATGATACAAATAATCCTTTGATTGCGTGTGCACTTACAGACACACGATGAAATTCGATAAAGCACAATAGCATACTTGAGACACAAAAGAATTCCCAATTCAATCAGTGAAATTCTTAATAGCTCTGATTTGGAGAAAGCAGAGAAGATTCTTTAGGGGGCTTTCTTTTATTTGAGCAACCTTAAAATGCACACCCGACAATTGACATTTTGTACTTTTCTCAACGAATCTGAATAGTCCGACTTTTCACATCATTCGCCACCAACAGTACATCGATTGACATAAAGCATAGAAGACAACTGTGAAAAGGGCCACAAAACGAATTTTGTTTTTGTCAAATGTACACCTTTTGGCATTATTAAAATATTTTATTGTCAAAGCGGTTGAGATCAACAGCTTTTAGAGACCAATGATGTCAAGGGTCTCCACATTGACAACGACAAAAACTGATTTTTGAAACTTTTGAAAGCATGTGGTCATCATTTGAAACATTTACACCGAAAATACGTCGAGAATCTAATGCGAAATGGAATGACGGCACATATTAAAAAGAACAGCGTACACTCAAACGTTCAATATCACTTTTTAAGTAGACTTTGACATTAGTGTAAAATGACCCCACGGTGCTGTCAAGCGACGAACATTTACGTCATTCTTATCAATATGCCACCAAAAATCATCGTTTGACGCTAACAAGGAAAGGTCGCGAGATGCGGGACGCCGATTTGATTGAAACTTCACAGAGTGGAAGTGCATCAAAATCCTTTAGAGACGTGTTTTTTTTTATCCAACGAATCTTAGTTCTCGAGATATCGAGGTTTAAGTATTTACGCTTTTGAGCATGGTCCGCGCTCGACAGTGGCGAGTGAAGCTCTCAAATGTAAATGTTCAAACTTCGATATCTTGGAAACTAAGGCCTCACGATCTCTCCTTGTAAGTGTGAAACAGGATATCAAAAGCATGAAAGTACCCTTCTTCTTACACATCTCCGACTATTTATGCTGTGAAAAGTTTGAACATTCACCTCGTTTTGCTGTGAAAAATACATCAATTCACATTTTTTAGGAAAAGAACAAGATGTCAACTGTCCGCTGTGTATTTATTGCATCCACTTTTACTTTTAATCATTAATAATTATTGATTTTTTGCAGATGTTTTACCGTTGTCAGTAAATGGAAGTAAAATACTGATTGGTGGTATTCCAGGGAGCTTAGTTGGTAACAGTTTTTACTGGACGAACGATTATTGGGGGTGTGAAAGATTTTACAACGCAGATGTAGTAAAATGGTTGAAAACAGACTGGAAGTCAAACTTGGTTCGTGCTGCTATGGGAGTCGATGAAAAAGGTGGTTATTTACAGGATCCCAAAGGCAATAAAGGTAGATTGATGACTGTCGTTAATGCTGCGATTGCGAATGATATGCATGTCATCATTGATTGGCACTCATGGAATGCTCATAAATATCGGGCTCAGGCTATTCAATTCTTCATACAAATGGCAAGGTTTTATGGAAAAAGAAATAATATCATCTATGAAATTTATAATGAGCCAAAGCCTGGTTATACATGGAAGATCGACATAAAGCCCTATGCGATAGCCGTAATTAGAGCTATTCGGGCTATTGATAAAACAAATTTGATTATTGTCGGTACACCCAATTTTTGTCAGGACGTGGATGTGGCTGCAGCTGATCCCATTACTGGCTTCATAAATATTGCCTATACGCTACATTTTTATGCAGTAAACCACCATGAAAAGTTGAGAAAGAAAGCAGCTTTAGCAATCGAAAGAAAATTACCTTTGTTTGTGACTGAGTGGGGAACAGTCGAAACAAGTGGCAAAGGTACTGTTGCTAGAGCCGAAACCTATCTCTGGAATCATTTTATAAAACTTAATAAACTCAGCAACGCCAACTGGAGTGTCTGTGATAAGCGGGAAGGTGCTTCTATTGTGAAACCGGGAACGAGAGCTGATGGAAAATGGTCTGCAAATAACCTCACCGAGTCAGGAACAATTGTACGCGATTTGATCCGAACCTGGTATTAATGATTTGTACGTCAGAGGCGACACTATCCGCCTTTTGATGTGTAAACCTCTTAGACTTCGATATGGAGATTTAGTTACGCCTGAGCCGGAGAGTTAGTTAGCCTGAGCCAGAGCGTTAAATGCCTTGGGTCGGTGACGAAAAAGTGTTACGCATTGAGTACTTTAGTTTTTACTCCGGTCGCTAGGCTAGTTTAAACTGCATGAATGGAGACCATGCGGGCGATGAGAGGGAGAGAAACCGGACTCTTGCTCCTCTCCACTTCTCTCTCACTCTCATCGCTCCAGCTGCGCTTCGTGCGTCATGATGAAATAATGTTTGAAATTTCTTGAAATTGCAAAGGATTTCTTAAAATCTTTGTGAAATCTTAGAAACAACGGAAACCCTTCTTTTTTCTTTGGCATTTTTGTGTATTTTCTGATTTATGTAAGATTTTCGTTTATGTTAACGTTTGTTGAAAATCTTTAAAGTATTTTTAAAGATTTTCAAATCTTTGTGAAATGTTTGAAATCTCTGTGAAATGTTCGAAAATCTTTTTGAGATTTCACAAAGATTTATATATTTTTTGATTCATGTAAGATTTTTGTCCAATTTAACGTTCATCGAAGATGTTTACACATAAATCTGTCTTGTTTTGTAGCTTGGGACGCATGTATCATTTTTTTACCTTAATTATTCATGACTTGAGCAGGTGTTGGTAAATAAATTAAAATGAATTTTGAATTTTATTACTGAAATATACATTTGAAATTTTTTTTATTGCCTTGAAAAGGGTGTTGATTGACCATCGAAACGTTCGTAGATTTTTAGTAAATGTCTTTCGATCGGGATTTATACAAGATGAAAATGAAAAAAGATCAGAGGAGGAAAGGAAGAGGATTTGGAGGTTGCCTTTTTTACTTTCCTCTTCCTTTATTCAGGTTTGTTTGAATTGAATGGAGACATTAAAGAGTGCGTTAATGGAAAAAAATGTATTTTCAATTTCAATAGAGGAATATCTTTTCTTGTTTTGTCTTTCATTAGCAGCCTACTAATCCTGTCCTCGTTATACTACAAAATTTTTGACAGTATAGAATTCTTAAAGATTTTGAATGATTAGGGTGAAATTTAATTTGGTTTTCGTCTTCAGTTAGATCTCATAGGGAGAAAATCCTGGGGTCCTTATGGGTTTTGTCACGTTAAAATTTTTTTTATTGCCTTGAAAAATGCTTCGCTCGCAAGTTTGGCCGTTTTTCATTTCAAATTAGAAAGGAAATTTATTTACTTAAGGCTCTATCGGCCTCAAGGAATACATTCTGATCATAATATTCGCGCGTTGACCTTTTAAAACACAAATTCTACTTTTTTGTCTATTTTTTTCTTATCTCGCGAGCTTTGATTGAGAAATAAAAATAAAAATATTCCAATACTATTTTCTATACTTAAAATACAAACTATGCCTCCTACCAGAAAATATTTAGAGGCAAGTTTACAGGTCTTCGTAAGAGCAACAATTTTGGTATCTTAACTTTCTGTCGTATTCCGCGTTATTTGGCTCAATTCAATTCTTTCGCAAGTTATCGTACTCATAAACTAAAAATCTACAGACACACACACACAGACACATTCTTAAAAACATATTTTCCCAGATCTCAGCTTATTGTGGAATAATCCAAGCGGATTATTTTATGTACCCTAGGAACATTGCGAAATAACAAAAAAATAATTAGTTGGATCCTTTCTGAATTTGAATTCAATACTCACATAAATTAAAGGCACATATTTTTCTATTAAAACGTGATATATACTTTTATTGATTATCTTTTGCTTGAAGTACACGAACTTCCTCAAGCCATGGTTGAAATTTACCATGTCGATCACTGGCATTTCTATGTCCACTGATTTTAGTGGAAGTATGACACTTTTACCGTGAAATTAATACACAAATTGTGAAATTTGAACGCTAATCGCTGTAAATTCACAATAAACTCGTAGAATTAACACATCAATCACAGTAAAACGTTTACAGACCGACTTGTAATTTTCAGCCACTTTTTTACAGTGTAGGCTTCACGATGACGAAGTTTCTATGCACACTGAAAATATTTGGTCTACGTTCACCAAATTTCTGTGAACTTAGACACGGCTTTCTGATAAAGAGGAGATACTTCATTTAAATATCATAAAATATCAACATATTTTTGACATTTTACTCATTGAAAAATAGACTTTTGTAAATGACATTATTGAAGCATGTTTGAGCGCGGCTAGGGCGCGCGATTCAGTCTTTGCGCTTCGCGTTTTGTGTTGTATATTTTTTATGTACAAATTACTAAATTTGTGTTTGATTTTTCTGATTCATTTGCTTAACGCTCTAGTAACGGCCTTAAGAAATACATTCTCATCATAATAATCGCGCTCGATTTCCTGCGCTCGTTGTATAATATATGCAGATAAATAGTTAAAAGGACGATCAAAAAATTATCCTAATGATTTACAATTGGTTTTATAAAGAAATGTATAACGGCAACTGTATCTGACTCTTTGAAAGCATGAATTCTACCCTTCTGACTTTTTTCTTATCTCACGTCGTTTAGCTCAAAAATAAAAATTAAAATATTCCAATATCATTTTCCATACTTCAAAAACAAACTATGCCTCCTACCAAATAATGTTCAGGAGAAAGCTTATGGGTCTTAGTAAATACAACAATTTTGATATCACAACTTTTATCGTTTCTTGCGTTATTTGGCTCAAAATTTGAATTTCCAATTTTTCAGAATAATTCAAAAATTTGTTATGAACATCTTGTAGGGCTTCTGAAATGCAACGTTTTTCTATTCTTGACTTTTTTTCATGTCGTGCATTGTTTGGCTGAAAATGTTAATTTTCGTTTCTATTGAATATAGCATAGAATATTTCAAATGTATTTCCGTAGAACCGTTATATTAGGTACAGAAAAGATGTGCTCGTTTTTTCTCTGATCTACCCTAGCCTGTACTTCAATAAAGTAATTAAGATGGTTTATGGCACCTTAATTGCTTGTTTAGACTCTCAAATGTAAGCTTGAGAAACATATTTTGGACACGTATTTGTAATTGAGGAAAATTTCTCCTTCCGCCACTCCTCTAGCAGTAATAGACTAAGGTACAGTTTTGTGAGGGCAACCTATCTGCGATAAATATATACGAACAGTCAGTCGTTGTAGATTTACCGAACTGAACAGTCGAGAGAGCCTAACGCTTAGCTTCAAGACTTTTACTTATATCACGTTTTGTTCTTACCTTAAATAAATTCACTCTATATATTGAAGCCTCTGTTTATTTTTTATCTTTTGCACGAGAAAAATAACCCTTTCACAGTTTCTTTATTTGAATTTTGAAAATACTATAACTCTTATAATTTTTTTTTATCGAAAAAAGTCATTGGGATAAATTGTTCGAATTGTCGAGTACTACGAATAGTCGTACATATGATTTCCAAATCTTGAAAGAAAATAGTCTCAAAAATTTTGAAAATGCTCTTACTTTTTGAATTTTCATCCAAAATAACTGGATAACGAACTTGACCTTCAGTTTCCGACACTAAAAGAATGTACCAAAGGCCAATCTAATGGATTCATTTTTTCAAAAGATCAATAGTGATTTGAAAAATTTTCAAATGGAAAAGATTTGTGTACCAAAACAAAATGCAGTTCATTGTTATTGCCCTTTTCTGTGCTCTTTGAGCATCAATAGTGCCAGTAAGAAATAAAGAGTTCATTAAAAATATTTAGTATTCAATCCCATGGAATATCGACGAAAATACATGAAATAGTTCCATTCACGATGCACAATTTTTTCGGCTTGAAATCACTTTTGCGCACACGTTGAGTCATGTAAAAATTAATAAGGAACCAAGCAATACATTCTCATTCCTGAAATGAATGAATGAATTGATCATAAACAAACTCGTGATAATAATCGTATATATGTACAATTATATGTATACTTCTGTCTCTGCATCGTAGATATATTCGAAACGTACTTAAAACGACACACTTCTTCTTATTTGATGAGTAAACAGTCTTTCATGAGATCTGTTAGCAGAACAAATAGTTTGGAGCAAGTGAATTTATACCTGATAGCGATAATGCTATGAAAATATTTTCTACCCTGCTTAAACAACATTAAAATTTAAAAAAATCGTAAAAAATTGACTATTCAACCCTGCAATATATAATATATGTTATCGGAAATGTATGTTTAATATACTGCAACAATAATATATAAAGAAGGTTGACATTAAGATAATTTTTATTGATTTTGACTTATCAGCAAATATCCAAAAGTGACATATTGTTTTTTATTTCATGATAAAAGGAATTTTGAGTGAATTAAATGTAAATGTTTTTCAGTATAACTAAATTTGCGTCTGTATAATTAGGAATTTACTTTATTTTTTTTTGG
Source organism: Melikaiella ostensackeni (assembly GCA_032362435.1). NCBI lineage: Eukaryota > Metazoa > Arthropoda > Insecta > Hymenoptera > Cynipidae > Melikaiella > Melikaiella ostensackeni. The sequence goes on from JAUMHM010066579.1 coordinate 11,154, forward strand.
CCTAAGCGTCCTTGAAATATATATAATAAGAGATTTTTTCATAATTTTCAATGGGGTTTTCGCTACACAGATACAAATTTAGATACAAGAAAACATTTTCACTCAATTTAGATACAAAAATTCCTTTTATCGTAAAATGAAAAAAGAAAATTGACTTTTTGATATTTTCTTGTAATTCAAAGTCAATAATAATACATTGTGCACCGAGAGCGAAAACGGGCGTTCGCGCGCCGCGTATAAAGTTGAGCGTAGCGAAACGAGTTTTCGCATTGAAATATATTTAAAAAATGGTCGTAAAACGACAGTGGTGAAATGCAATATGACCAAAAGAACCTTAATAGTAAAAAATGAGAAACGTGGGGAAACGCTGGAGGGAGTCGCAAGGGGGGTCCAGAGACGGAGCCCCTGTCGGGGTGGTTCGGGGGGCGATGCCACCCCTCAAAAATCTCGAATTTAGAATTGATGAAAAAAGATATGAGTATAAAATTAAACGAAACGTGACGAAAAAGGATACGGATGCATTTCAATAAATTTTTTTTCTCAATGAAACTTCAAGGGAGTGTTTTCAATTCTCGAAAGAAAGTTTTTATCCCAATTAGAACTGCGAATGAAGATTTTTTTTCTGATATGCCATAATGTAAACCGTGAAAAAATAGCATAATTTCAGAACTCATTTGAGATATCAAAATTGTCTGGGGTGGTACTAGATTGATTCACTTCCATGACACCTCGAGTTTAAAATGATTTTTCAAAGAATTATAAGGGATGTATTTTCGATTCTACCAGACCTTCACTAGGCCCATTCAAAGCAAAACAATTTTTGATCATAGAGTAGATTGGAGGCACAGGATTTGGGCTCAATTTTTTCTTCAATTTCAAAAAATCCAGATGCCGAAGAAACTGAAAAGAGTGACGAAAATGATTAAAGGTAGTTTTTAATACATTATTACTTTACTAATTTATTGTTTCAAATGTCTGATAAATAAATTATTTTAATAATAATAGCTTAAGTATTATTTTGGTATCTGACTAGATCTTCATATCGTCCGGTGCAACACATTCGTAGCCGAGGAGGCGCGTGCATCGGGCAGCGTTAAGATTGCCGCTTGCAACGTAAAACATTCACAATTTCTTAACCATCAATCCGATTGAGCTAAAACTTTACAGAAAACTTCTTTGAACCTTAGTCAATAACTTTCTTACTTGCAGTTTGCTGTTGCTTAAAATTCGCTCAATAAACGAAGCGCTTGAAGTTTAAAATTCATCGTTTTTGCAAAGTCTAAAAAAAAATTGGTTGGTGATTAAAATATTTACTTTTTCTCTTCTTGAATAGTTTCAGAAGACTTCTGCACGTAATTTAGTAATCAATAAATCGAAAAATTCTGAAAATTAGCTGAGTTGTCGCGAGTTGAAATGAAAAAAGATTGAAATCTTTTAGTATTCGAAAAATCTACTATTTACTAATTACTTTGAACACTTCAGAACCTACCAATTTTTGCAAGAGGAGAAAAAGATGCGCCTTGAAATTCTCTACAAGCATCAGTCTATAAAATTAAAATTCAAACCATTTTTCAAATTGACCTCTAGGACAATTATTCTCAGGCTGAATCCACGCGTATTTTCACTGATGTGCAATACCCGGATCAAAACTTTTTGGATCGGATCTCTGGAGGACCGAACTCGAAACTTTTGGTCCAGATCCACCGGAGTTCCGATCCGAAACTTATCGGTCCGGATCTACCCACGTCAGATTTGATCAGGAAATTTGCATGCAAATGAGTTTTCGGATCTGCTACCAATTTGAATAGTCTTCATAATTTTCAATACATATGTGATAGGATTTTAGTGTTCCGGCTTCGCTGTAGATTTCTGTGGCACTTTCGGTTACACAGTACAATTCGACAGCGTTAATGGTTGCGCAGTTTAACTCTATGACACTTAAGGCTGCGCAGTGAAGTTATGTCGTACTTCTGTATGCGCACTACAATTATGTCAATTATGTCGAATTCACGGCTGCACAGTAGACTTCTATAGGGGTTATGATTGCGCAGTTCAACTCCATGATACTTGAGGCTGCGCAGTAGAGTTATGTCATACTTCCGGGTGCGCACGGAAATTATGTCGTATTTCCAGCTGCGCAGTAGACTTATATAGGGGTTATACTACTTCCGAGTATGCACTAGAGTTATATCGCATTTCCGGCCACGCAGAAAATTTATTATATATTATATACTATATTGTGAAACCAAAAATGCCACAGAAGTCTACTGCGCAGGTCAAAGTGCAATCTTAGTTGAGTGCGCAACAATACATGCCACAGACGTCTACTGCGCAGTCGGAAGTGCAACATTACTCTATTGAAAGCCCACAAATGCCACAGAAGTCTACTGCGCAGCCGGAAGTGCAACCTAACACTAGTGCGTAACTACAAATGAAACAGAAGCCTACTACCCAGCTGGAAGTGCAACCTAACTCTAGTGCGCAGCCCCAAAAGCAAGAGTAGTCTACTGCGCAGCAGGAAGTGCAACACAACTCTAGTAAAAACCCAAAAATGCTATATAATTCCACTGCGCACCCGGAAGAGCGACGTGAATCTAGTGCGTAACCATAAATTCTAAGTACAAAATTTTCGGTCTGGATCTCTTAATGCAAACTGTTGGATCCGGAACCGAAAATTTCGGTCCGGTTCCGGATCTTGCACATTTCTGTTATTCTCTTTTTATCGGCAGCGGTTCAGTTCTGGTATTGGGTCGAGAGGAAAGGGTTTTTATTCAACACTTCCCGGGCCTGTTTCGAGTGGAAAAAATAACACATTACCAGATCGCCGACGATTAGTATAAGTAATCAACATGTTTTCCCACTAGTACAATAATGAAATTACATTTCTTCACTATTATTGAAGTTTTGGAACGCGAACTATGTTGGCGACACTGCTTAACACTGCCATTTTGCCATAACCTCAAAATTAAAACTTCAAAGGGACTCTGAGGGCTATACCACCTTGATCAAAACGTTTTAGGACTTTATTTTTAAAGTCAAAAATACAATTTTATTCATCATAATCGATATTGTCCCCTTCAAAGTACTCCCTATCGACTGCAACGCACTTATGCCAGCGCTTGATC
>JAUMHM010066588.1:0-33151 GCA_032362435.1 Melikaiella ostensackeni
AGGACATAGAGATTTTCTCAAAGAGGATTGTCATTTTCACCATACTTATGCATGGGCAATATACAATATACAGTATGTAATTTCGCTATTCTGAATTGGTAGTTTTTCCATACTTGTGTATGGGAAATATACAATATGCTGGTACTACTTTTAGTATACGGAATTTGTATTTCTCCCATGCACGTCCGATGTTAATAATTACAGGATACAGGTTGAGGGAAAATCGTTTATCATAATAAAGTAAACATAGTATTGATCAATACTATTATATAATGATTAGTTTCGTACAGAATTGTGATGAATTGTAAACTTTTAAAATTACATAATTTCTTTTGTACATAAACACTCTTTTTATAGAAAAATTACCCTTCAACTATTTTTTGCAAATATTATTGCTATTTTCATCCTACACTTTGATTTTGAAACATTTTTAACTCAATTTTTTCTCATAACAAAAAATTTGTTTACAAAACAAATTTTTGATAATGAAAAATTTTTATTAAACGAATTGAAGAAAAAGGGTTTCTATCAAACAATAACAAATTTTCAAAAAATATTATTTAAGTAATTATTTAATTAAATTGTTTTCATTATTTCACATTTTTACCGCCGTATGATTTTGAGAGAAAAGTATTTTATTTTCAGTTGTAATACCTACTGATAACAGTTTTTATAATTAAAAAATTAAAGTAAAAATGTTTTAGAGTATTTTTTCATACAACTAGTATACTCAATGCTATTTCCTCACAAGAAAGGATTGTTTAGAAAAAATTTCCATCAAGTCTACGTCGCTGAAAAATACTTCCTAAGGAATTTTTTGACTGAAAGGTTTTTTGTCAACTGTGGTCATTTTTCCTTTAATTTAGAATCAAAGAATTTTATATAAATCTTCAGTCAAGAAAAAAACTTAACCACATTGTGGATTTTTCAATTGAGAAAAAATCAATTTCCTACGAAAAACTTGAATTGTTAACCCAAAAATATGAATTTTCAATAAAAAAAAATAATTTTGAACGAAGTGGTTGTATTTTTAACCAAAAAGTTCATTTTCAACAAAGTATTTGATTTTGTTTAAGTCAAAAATACGAATTTTCACAGAAAATGAATACTTCACACTGTTGAATTTTCCACAAAAGAGTTAAATTTTATACCCTGGAAGAAAGCCACTTTCTTACTGATACTATCGGATATATTATAAGTAAATAGCGATATTTAAAAGAGAAAATGTGTCAGTATAGACCAATTCATTTACTTTGAATTGGCAATATCAAAAAATAAATGTCTTAAGCGGCCAATCTCTTGTAGAATGATTCTTTCTTTTAGTTTTTTGCTTATATTACATTTATTATGATAATTATACAAAAAAATTATTATAAAGAAAATTAAAAAAAAACAATTTACGAATAAAACATCATGGGTATAACTTTCACACATAGAAAAGCTGGACAAGTAATTTTAAGAAAGAGTAATACTTATAAGTATATACTAATAGGTGGGTTATAGTGAGAGGAATTGGTGCTCTTACTCTGTACTGTATAATGACATTTTTACTCATTTCCTACACTAGGAACATATTCATATCGCTAAGGTACCTCCCCTTCAGGAGTTGAAAAATAGTCCCTGAGAGTATTTCTTGTATCCATTGCACTTTGCGGCACCTTCACAACAGGAGCTGGTGGGAGATATTGCAGTCCTTTGCCCCCCATGTTTTTTTTTCACTGACCGGAGCTTAAAATTCCGTTCTGTTCTCAATCCACAAACCTTGGAGGACAGTAAGGCACTGTTGGTGGATTTTCGCATATATCTTTGTTCCTCGAGAAGTCATGAAGACAAATTGTTGCCAAAATTATGGTATCAACAGTATCAATTTCCAACTCTGAGGCTCTCCTCAACATTCTTCAGCGAGCTGATAAAACCTCGAAAGCGTTTTCAATGGTTCGACGTGCTTTCGATAGACCATATTTAAAAATTCGTGAAGATTCTTCTAGGAAGTCTCCACCATAAGGTACCATCAAATTTGGCACAATCGGAAATCCGCTATCACCCAGAAAAAGTGGACATGTTCTGAGTAAACTTCCCGGCAGTGCATCTGTTCCTGGATGTAAATCTAGTTCCTTTCTTCTCAGAGCTTGTCCTATGGGGCTTCTAGAAAATATACCAACGGCATTGTTGCTTCCCATTTCTCCCACGTGAGCTAGCGTAAATTTGTAAGTAGCATTGCATGCGGCTAGAGAAACGATACTCAATCTCTTTTTATAATTGAAAAACATGGATCCTCATTGAGGTGGAGCTTTGATTTCGATTTTCTTCCCGTCAAATGTTCTTGGACAATTGGGGGAACTCCAATATCTTAAATACTCGAGGCATACTTCAGTTGATTCACCGTTCCGAAAAGCCACTGACAGAATTACGTCACCTGTAGCATAGTATCTATAAATTTGAAAGATTTATAATACAAAAATTCCTACTAGTATAATTTGTGAATACATGTACTGAGGAACTTTCCAAGAAAACGCCCTATTTTAAGTATTTCATGGTCACCGTCCACGCTCTAATTATGATGCAGTGTAACCTTTTGCCACTTACCTCGAAAGTTTTTAACATGAAGTTTGAGTTGAATTCAAGTGCTTATGGAACCTGTTGCTATTACGCAATAAATCCTCTAAATTCACTAATGGTAATAATATTTTTCATTGAAAATTATACTTTTGTGATTTCAAAATTAATGCCTCCTTCCAGATGACTTAAGTGTATAATTATTGTAATTCATACTTTTTGAAGTTTCTAGGCATCCAATCAGCGAAGTTTTCACGTAGCAGTCCTGTAACTCGTACGGGTTCAAAATGTTTGTATTCCGTATTCTGTATATTTAAAATCAAAAGTTTTCAAATTCCCCCAAACGCAACTACGCGTGTCGTCAAATTTCAATTGTTCATACAGATTATAATAATCTCCTTGCTGAAGCCTGAGTTGGTTTATTAGCCTCATCCACCAGCGTCGATTCCTCCAATGACTAGAACGAATTCTTCGTCTCAATAAAATGAAGTAGGCAATCCATGCCAATATCAATAAAATGTCCTCAGGAATCATGATGAACTGGAAATGATACAAAATATTGTAAACAAGTGCATTTGCTCCACAAATGAACCAATGTTAGACGAATATAACATTTTTGCTGATGATCATTAAATTCGAAGATAAAGAATAGTTGCGTGTATATAAAGAGTGATTGAGGTACCCGAGAATTGTTGAAAAAATTACTCACAAGTGAAAGTACTTCCTAAACTTTTGTTCATTAAGTAGCATTTACTCTCGAAGATTTTTTGCACCATCAACTTGTTTCTTGACTACACTTTGAAAGTTAGCAGAATGCGATACCGTCGATGTTAAGGATTCATCGTAAAATTCACTCCGCAGAATCATCGCTTGCTTCCGAATGCCCAGTCGAATGAAGCAACTTAGACTGCACTTATAATTATCATTTATAAGCTCATTTCCAAGTTGTTTTTATTCCTAATGGAATGCAAGACAACGATCATTTCTGTCTCTAACAAAATCGACTTTTCTTTTTACGCATACATTCCGTTGTATTAAATTTTCAAAAGCAAATGATAGGTAAGAGAGATATCAAACGCTGGTCAGAGTAACATTTGTGCCAATGCGCAATAGATATTCAAGAATATCCAACATATTTGTCATTTCTGCACAGAACTCGTTTCCCATTTTCATTATTTCCACACATAGAACTGTTGAAGTTGATTGCCCACCAATAAAAGATTAAAAGTGTGCTTCGATACTTAGCTAAATTATGGTCTTTTTGTCAATAGAGATTTCCGTTTGTCATGATTTTTTTCAACATAATATTGATAGCAGACTATGTTCTCTAAAAGTTGATGTACCATATCGATAATCAACTAAAAGCTTGAGAAAGATTTTATCTTTTGATCTCAAACCTGCGAAAAACTTACTCAACGTACATCAAAATCTACATAAGTAGTTTGAAAATTTTTAAATTAATTTGCAACTTCTACCTAGAATTTTCGGGCTAATTTTCAATGCACTGAAAAATTTGCGTTCGTTTGTTGTGACAAAGAAAAAAATTGCATCAAACAAGTATTGCAAGACTTTTTTCATGTTTTAAACTTGCATTTCTGAGGAAGCTCTCATAATCATTAGATCTAGTTCTCCTAAGGTACAAAACCTTATTATTTGCCTCAAATTTTAATCAGAAGCAAAAACACTTCTGTCTTAAAAAAAAAATTTTTGGACCGCCCTATTTTTAAAGTGCGGATAAGTTAAAATAGAAGTATCTACATACTTTTAAGTTAAAAAAAAATCAAAATTAATCTGTGAATAAATTTTCATAAGCCATATTTGAAGTAAGGTTAAGTTGTAAGTTCTCAAACTAGATGTTACATGAATGATACTCTGAATGCTTAAGTATAATAAAATAAGAAGAAAACATACATGATCATACCGTAGAAAGAATAATTAATGTTAAAAGGCGTTGATACAATGTTGCTAGATATAGGAATTACTCGTGGTGTGAGGTTACAATAAAAATTAGATGAAATCATGTTGAATTTTAAAGGTTGTTGTACATTAATTGATTGGAAGAGGATACAATAATTTGAGTGCTCTTTTGTAGCTGCCTGATTGAGTTTTAATCGTGACTGCCCAGATTACCCGGTCTTGGCCAGGATGGACTGCTGTGATGTGGTCCAGTTGCCACTTCATGGGTGGCAGGTTGTCCTCTTTGATAACCATCAAGGTCCCGCCCTCTATGTTCTCTTGATTAGTGGATACCTTCCACTTACTGCGTGAAATCAGTTCGTTTAAATATTTCCGTTGCCATCTGTCCCGAAAATGATGATACATTTGCTAAGAAGGTTCCCAGCAGTTTAGGCGATTAGCTTGAACGTTGCGCAAACCTTCCTGTGGGAAGCTCGCCAAAAAAGTTCCAATAAGGAAGTGGCCTGGTGTTAACGGGAGAAGGTCGTTGGGATCGGTGTAAAGGGACGTCAAAGGGCGCGAATTCAATATTGCTTGGATCTCAACTACATACGTGTGTGATTGTTCAAAGGTTAGCGGCGCGTTACCTGCGATTCGCGTGAAGTGTTTTTTGAAAGACTTGACCGCAGCTTCCCAGAGACCTCCGAAGTGAGGAGCTCGGGGAGGGATGAAGCGCCAGCTAATACCTTCCTTATCAAAAAAGCTTCGAATAATTCTGCTTTTTTCAAGCGAGCCGATTTGCTTATAGAGCTCGAGAAATTCCTTGTTAGCACCCACAAAGTTGGTTCGGTTATCAGAGGATACAGATTCAGATTTTCCTTTACGAGAGGAGAATCTTTTTAAACAGGCTAGAAAGGCCTCCGAGGACAAATCGCTTGTATGTTCCAAGCGAACTGCTTTTGTGGCAAGGCATACAAAAACACAGACGTATGTTTTTACTTTTACTCGATTACGGTGGCGACGTTCCTTAATGGTATTCGCTCTGCAACATCGAATGCATTTTCGTACAACATGGATTCAGTTTTAAAAGACTACTTTTGGAATCAACTCTATTATTTTTTGAAAGTGAATCAAACTCTTTTGGAAATGCTTCTAATTGGGTCATTTTGAGAATTGTATAAAAAGCGTTGTTCATTTCGCTTTCTGTGATCGCGCGAACCTGTTTAGCTGAAGGATCCTTGAGCCTGGCATTATTTATGAATCGAAGACAATGAGCAACGACCCTTTTCAATTTTTTTAAAATCGCTGAAATGAATTAGGATGTCATTCTCAGGTGTCTTGGTCTCATGAATAATCTTGGATGACAAAGTCAAATTGTCTTCGTGCTTTTCTGGAACTTCCTGTCGTTGAAAGGACGTTTGAGGCCAGGCTACAGAGTTGTGATTAAGCCATTAAGGCCCATCGACCCAGAGCTTATTTTCAATGAAATCCTGCGGGGTTTGACCGCCTGAAATTAAATCCGCAGGTTTATCTTGTGTCGGAAAGTGATATTAATCTTGAGCTTTTGTTGCAGCTTGAATCTCAGAGATTCTATTAGCGACAAAAATTGTCAAAGTGTGGGATGGAATATTTATCCAATTTGAAACGATCGTGGAATCCGACCAGAAATATGCCTTGTTTATTTGAAATGGAAGAGCTTGAGAGGTAACACTATACAACTTAACAAGCAGGTTTGCTGCACAGAGCTCTAACCGAGGTATTGTAGTGACCTTTAAAGGAGCAACTCTAGATTTTGAGCAGATCAGGCTGGTTTGGTGCCTGCCTTGTGGATCGGTGAATCGCACATACAGGCATGCTCCATAGGCCTTCTCGCTTGCATCGCAGAATCTATGAAGTTGAATCTGGACTGCATTTTGAATGAGCACACAACGATCAAATTCAATGTTATTAAGAAGCTGCAACTGATTTTCATAATTAACCCAATACTCTTGAAATTCTGAAGGAACAATCGTATCCCAAGAAAGTTGTCTCTTCTAAAGTTGTTGGATCATAATTTTGGCAAGCACTACAACTGGACCAAGTAAACCCAAGGGATCGAATAATTGTGAAATTTGAGGAAGCATTACTCGTTTAGTGATAGGTTCTTTCGAACCTGGTAAATTAACGGTATAAAGAACGGAATCAGTAGCAGCATTCCAATGGATCCCTAAGGCCTTAATAGTTTTGGTAGGATCTAAAGACATGAAAGACTTGGAATCTGTTTCTGAAATATTGTTAATTAATTTGGGATCGTTGGATGCCCATCTTCTGAGGTTAAAGCCTCCTCTCTTGAGCAGAGTGCTCAAGTCATGTTTAAGAGTAAGTGCTTCTTGAAACGTTGCTGCTCCAGTGAGCAAATCATCGACGTAAAAGTCTATTTTAAAAATACTGGAAGCAGTTGGAAAAGTCTCGTATTCGGTTTCAGGTAACTGCTGAAGGGTGCGAATCGCGAGAAAGGGAGCGCATGAGGTTCCAAAGGTCACGGTATTCAAAGAGTAGATTTTTATTGACTCGTCAGGACACATACGCCACAGGATTTTTTGAAAATGCCTATCTTCTTCTGAAACCTTAATCTGCCTGTACATCTGTTCAATGTCTCGCTAAAGTCGTGGCAGACTTGGAGGAGGAGGGACTAGGTTCCTCTGATGATTCTTTTTCGGAATGAAGAAAAACATGATGTGGTCTTTTACATTTTTCGCATGGCCTTGCACGACAATAGACGGTGCGATGAAAGCCCTTAATGCAATTGTGGCACAATGACGTCTTTTTGACCTCTATGTATCTTTCTTTAGGAGTCATATTTTTAAATAAGGAACATGAAAAAAGCGGATGGTTTTCTGAGCAAACAGGGCACGAAATTTGGCTAGTTTTTGAGTCAGAAGCGAGTGTTGTTTTGCTGCACGTTTGAAAGTGCTCAGAGTTATTTTTAAAAGATTGATTTCTAGAAAATTGAGATTGTTTTTGAGCCGAAAATTTTTTTTGTATGGATTTCGACTCTGTAATGAGCGTACGTTATTCGAGAAACGCGATCATGTTTTTAAAAAGAGGTACGTCCGTTCCTTGTCGAGATTACTCCCATTTTTCTCGCGTGAAATTTCCGCATTTTTCTTTCACCATAAATACGAGAAGTGTATCCCAATGATGAGTTGATTGTGAAAGTGCTTTGAGTGCTCTCACTTGTTTCTGAATGTGATTTAATAAATTGCGGATTGACAATTCCTTTGAAATTGGTGGAGTTTCGAACAGGGATCGCACGCGACTCTCAACTATAACTTCTCGATTATCGTATCGAGTTTTAAGGAGTTCCCACGCGACTGAATAATTTTCATTTGTCGTTTCGAGCGACGCAATAACTTTTGCGGCCTCATCCGTTAAACAGGCCTTGAGATAATAAAATTCGTTGATAGTAGGGATCTCATCATTATCATGAGACATTGATTTGAACGAATCGTGAAAATTGAGCCAAGTATCGTAGGTGCCATGAAAAGTAGGCGTTTGGATTTTTGGCAGTTCAAAACGCGAAGATGGTTGAAAAGAATTTTCGCGCAATGAACGGCGATTGCTATTTTTTTTCGACACCACACTCGATGGGTCAGATGAAGTGGAAGCCGCTAAAAGTGATCTCTTATTTATTTATTTTATAGCTAACCCGCTGATCGCGTAAAAACGATTTTCGAAGGAGGCCCTTTCTGAGTCATTGTCTCTAACCTCCTCTTCAGTGGTCGCAAGATCATCAATTTTATTTTGAATCGCGTTAAATTCATCTCAAAGAGTGAGATGTTTGGTTAGTCGACCCTCTAAATCGAGTAAATCTAAATCTGTATCCGCATTAATTGCATTAAAAATGTTTTGGAAAGATGTTAATTGGCGCTTCACCGAGCCACGAAGCCTTTTCAGCTTTGAAATGTCTTCTGTTTCCGGCACGATTTTAAATTAATTCAATAAAACATAAACCGATCATGAAATTGAAACCAGTTTTAATTTGAGATAAAGGAATATTTCGTTCAAAAGAACCAATAGAAGGACTTTTGGGGACAACCAACCGGTGAAAGGATTTAAAATTGGAATTAAAACTCTCTGACTTACCTTGATCGTTGAAAGAATTTGCGATACCTTTGATGAGTTCTGCTAATCCAGCACATCAAGTCGACTAGAACGACGATTGCAGGGTCTCTGGAACTTAGATAATTCCGGGTACTAGAAATGACTCCAGATACTGGTACTGACTCCGATGTTGAATTTTTCTCCTTGGTGCTGGCTTGCTTTACAATTTCGGCCATAAACCAGTGAATCGTCTTTGAAATAACGATTTTTTTCTTTCTTATTGAAGATTAAAACTTCACTGAAATGTATCTGTATTTGACCTTGCGAATATCTGAAAGTCACTTGAGTGTGCGTCGTCGAAAGATCACGCCCGTTAGAACATCCGGCTCGAAGGACCAAAATGTTTATTTTATAAAATGTGGAAATTAAATAAAGAAATAAGGTCGTGTCTTTCACTAAATGAAACACTTAATTTGTTAACACAACAATAAATATTCATTTATTTTGAAAGTATAATTTGGAGGGCAAGTTTCCGCTACGGAGGCTGGAGTACCTGAGTCGTTGAGTAGTAGGAGAATGCATTCGAAGGTGATGATACGCATCGGTGTGACAAATTTTCCTAAATTTGCTATGATTGGTGGTGACAAATAAGTAGAGGTGGATGTACATAGGTTCGGTTAGGGCCGGAAAAGTTTCGGGAAAATGAGAGGTCCTTGGTAACGTGTCCAGATAGGCCCGACGTTGTACCGTAGATTCACAAGCTTTGTTTCTTCAAAGCACGATTTGTCCAACGACAACTATTTTCAGAGAGCAAAAACTTGGGCGCGTATTATGAAAAGTGAAATTTAAAATTCAAAATGTTTGTACCAAATATGACTACATATTGATTTGCGATAAACAGCGACTGCTATCACATATTGCAGCAACAGAATTGAATAATTAACTAATGAATGAAGGTAAACTAAGGAATGAAGGTTTGAACGTTTCTAGGTTATGTTAGATTTTTTTCCCCGGAAATGGGTATTTTTATGAACAAATCTTTAAGTCTCTCACAAAACTTACAAGCTTGAATATTTTAAGGTTATACTATGGTAATTTTACTGGAAATGGGTATTTTTCGATAGAATACGTTAAGCCTTGGAGAAAACTGTTAATTTTCAATATTTGAAGGTTATGTCAGAGTTTTTTCATCGAAAATGTTTCGTCAAGCCTGGAAAATTACTGAAAATTTTGAATTTTTTAAGCATATGTTGCGGGGGTTCCCAACAGAAACTGGTCACTCTCAGAACAAATCGTCAATTCTTGATGAAGATTGAAGATTTTGAATATCTCAAGGTTATATTATGGGTTTTTACAAGAAAAACGTATTTCTATACTCTCCTGCAGAGCTTCAAGAAACTTCACAATTTTGCATCTTTTTCCTCAACAACCGTTACCCTGAACTTTGGTGGAGATTAGGGCGATTCAACAGATTTCGATATTTTTCTGTAGCCTGCTCTAACAGCCTTAAAGGTGTAAACTGTCTCATCTAAAAAATGAGCATTGTTAAGAATGATTTATAAAATTGAGGGGAATATTCTTATTTTTAATTGTAACAAATTTGGGAAAAAAATAACTCATAGCGAACTCAAAAAAAATTTTCAAGTTAAAATTATGAATGTGACAAAAGTTATTAAGTGTTATAGTTTTTGCTTTCTCTTTAGGTAAAAGGTGCATTCTTATTTAATCCTATAGTGTGAATAAGCAGTCCAACTTCTACCTAAAAAGAATAAACAAATTAAAACTCTTAATAACTATTGTTCAATTAATAATATGATATTCTTCTCCATCTATATATATACGAAAATGAAAATATGTTTCTTTGCTCACTTATAAATACCAAACCCCTGCACGGAATGACGTGAAAATTTGTACAGCATGGTTGAAAATGTAATAGTCCCGACCTCTGAATAACATCAACGTCGTAAAAAATGTATTAAGACATGAAAAATCAATGTCAGATTCGCCTTTCACGTCGTAAATTGTACGTTGAACTCTCATCCAAGGGAAACGAAATTCTTTCAAGTACATTAATTGAAAAGCGTAGAAGCTTTTGAAATAAATATCAACGTTTTTTTTTTGTTGCTCTACTTGAGCTATCATTTCATCTGCCTCTTGAATATATACATCATTTTTCAATTTATTCAAACATGAATATTCAACAATTAATGTTTTAGGCATATAACCTTCACATGAAGAATGAATTCGTTCTAAGCTTCATTCTTTAACGGTTTCCAAACTTAAGCCTTGCCATATAAAATTGCAGGTGGGCATGGCAACAATAACACGAGCAATCGAAAAATGTCCAAACTTTTCAAATCTGGAGAATATTATTTAGCGGCTATTGTAACTTAATATAATCGATTTAAATTATATTTTTTTATAATTTAAAATTCCTTTTACATGAAAATAATAATTTCGCTTTCAAATATTCGTAGTCGGCCTCCTTTCCTACTTACATTTTCACACACACATTAATAGAATAATTAAACTTGTCTCTTAAATTTTGTTTAGATCAAGTGACAATGTAGCGAAATGTCTTCATTTGGATATATTAAAGCTGAAGAAGAACTGATAATCACGTATACAAAGCACTAACAATAATCTGTAGTAGTATATTGTGCGACTAGTGAGAAAAGAAGAAGATTTCGAGAGCGTGGAGTTTGTCGCGTGAGCGTAGCGAACGCGGTAACACGCTGGAGAACTCTTTTCCTTCGACCACTAGTCTCATCAAATATTTTATTCAACTACCGCGAGGAATATCTCAATTCGCGGCCCTGTTGAGAGGCTGGAAAATAATAGCTCAAATGATTGATTGACGCAAATATAGCCCTCAGAGTTCTTTTGGAGTCCTAATTTTGAGGTTATGGAAGAATGGCAGTGTTGAGCAATGTTGCCAACATAGTCCGCGTTCCAAAACTTTATTAATAGTGGAGTAATGAAATTTTATTATTGTACTAGTGGGAAAACATGTTGATTACTTATACTAATCATCAACAATCAGGTATTGTATTATTTTTCCCACTCGAAACAGGCCCGGGAAATGACATATTTCTCGCGGTTGTTGAATAAAGTATATATTAATTGATGTAACTGCAAATAAATACCTTTCAGTGAATTGCTGACTACTTTGTTCGTGTTGGTTCCAACTGACGTTTCCTGAAGTTTTTTTTCAAGTTTTTCAATATTTGGAAGACACTTTTGATATCCGGACTCGTTTTTCTTTTTGCGCAATTCAAAATTTGTTTTTCGAAAGAATCGTATTGTTCTTCCAATCCCGAGGTTTTTTCAGGATGTAAAGTTGAGGAGTCGATGTTGACCTATCAAAAAATCAATGACTGATTTACTTCCTGTCTGTATTTGTACATAGAAGCATACTGTATTCTAATCCTTACCAATTTGATGCCTTTTTTGACGTGCCTCAAAGTTCCGTATTGACTCACGTAATCAACTTCTTGTTCACTTTCGATTGAATTTCGGATCCTTGTCTTGGATGTAGCTATCCAAATTTGTTTGACTCTTGGCCGTGGATCCAGGTTCTCTTTCAACCACTCTACGTTTTCTTCGTAATCGTCTTTATAACAAGTAGATTAAACAATATTTTGAGACATCGTTATCGGTACTGGAATATTGCAATAGTTTCATAGTTGTCAAATCTACTGGGTACCTTCTGTAGAGTTTATATCGGTTCGAAAACCAAGGACTGCCAGACGAGAATCGTCGTCATGTTTTCTTTTGATTCCTTTATTATTCTGACTGTGATAATCCGGCCTCGATTAGCAATCCTCGATAGTACCCTCACAACAAAATGATATCTCCGGCAGATCTCTGGGATATCCTGAAAAATGTCCCTAAAATCTCCCGGGATATCCGTGGCATATTCCAGGGATATCGAGATTTCTGGCCCGTACGATATCGTGCCAGCATATCCTGACGATATGCCGTACGGAATATCCATAGGATATCCCAATACTGTAGGAAATGTCTCACGAATATCCCAATATTATAATAAAGTATCCTGCTGAAATCCCAATAAATTAATAGTGGATCTGCATTCAGGAAATGAAAAGGAATATATTATAACACAGATTTAATTGCTTTTGGGAAGTTTGCAATATATATTTCACATATATAATATATAATAATAATATAAAATAATATTTGATACAATTTTTAATGTCCATTTAATTGAGATTTTCCATGTTTTACACTAACTCTGTATTATTGCTTATTGCGATTCTATTTATTTTACTATTTGGATAGCAAAAACCTTTCATACACTGTTCAGCGATGATTATATTTATTTATGTTTCAAGTAATTGCTTTTATTTTTCATTTTATAGAATTAAAATTTTTATCACTTACTTTTGATACTAATAATTTGATTTCCATTATAGAACTGATCAAACTCGTTAATATATTCACATTTTGAGCACTTTTGAGGTTAAGCTGACAGCGATATAGAAAACTCTAATTCATTCAATCTTCTTAAACCTTCCTTCGTCATACAGTACTTCGATGAACGGAGAATGTTTAATTGAAAAAATTCAAAAATTTTATTGTTGCTTACATATAAGAGTTGGAACATCGGATTTCATGTTCGATTATACAATCGAAAAAAGGATTTTTGAACGTCTCGGAGAGTTCGGTTTTTTTAAATAGAAATTTAACGCGAGAGCTCCCGAAAGATTCGTTTGTAGAATATCAATGAGATTCATTATGGGGAGTGAGACAGTAGGCTTCAAAGCCGGTCATTAACAGTTTCGAAATCTTCGGGATCTACGAAGAAATTCATGAATGAAATACATTTATCAACATTTTTCACCCGAGTAACATATTATGACTCCAAGTTTTCAGTGGAATGAATTATATTATTATTGCCGATCAAATTTAATGTTTGCATTTTCAGTGTTACAAAAAATATATACCTTCCAAATTTAAAACTTCCAAGTCTTTACATTTGTAACTGAAATTCTGAATGGAAGCACCGATTTGCACCTATGTAACCCATAAAATTGAAAAATTTAGAGAGAGAAAACATCAAATTTAGCAATGTTTATGTTAAAAATGTTATCCGGCTGAAGTTTGACTGTCAGATTGATTATTAACACCGAATTCCGATTTCCATTTTGAAAGAAATTTAGTTTTTGGGCCAATTTTTGTAAAGATTCTATCGATCGAACCTTCAGATAAATTTTCAAAAGATTCTCCATCAATTTCTTCATCTGAAACAAAAAATGCAGATTTGAATTTATGTGTTTTTCTGACATCGAAAAACTTTTTCACCATTTTTTTCAATTATATAATGATTTCAAACACTTGTGTTAATACATAAGAATTTTTCATTCATATGAAATTCATTTTCAAATTAATTTATATTGTCATGTACTTGATAACAGATGATTATTATCTTTCATTATGCGAATATATATATATATATATATATATATATATATGTATAATTTATATGAAATTATTATACAAATATATTAATGCGATAAATCATATTTTTTCTGTGAAATATGTGAAGATCCAATGCAGTTTTTCGATGTAGCATTTTATTTTTTCGAAGAATCCAACAATCGACGTGATCTAAATTTATATTTTTCGTACTACGTAAAAAAGATGTAAGAGGGATGTAAGAGACGTAATATCACGTACCAGTTACATCCCCATTACGTCCTCCCAGCTCCGTAAGTTATTAACAACGAAATAAATTGTCTCTGTTCTTGATTTTTTGGTTAGAAAAATAAATTTTCAAAATTGATGTCTTTCAAGTAACGGCTTTCAAGATCTCGGAATTCATTCTTTACTTCTATCATAATGATTTTCGAATTTATTCACCCTAAAAAAAATTGTTTCATTGCCATTACAACAATTATGACAACGTATTAAATTGTTTGGGTATCCCTTCCGCTCTGAAGTTATTTTGAAACGATTCATACCATAACTTGAGTAATTGGAATTTCAATTAAGATTTCTTGCCAAAAATTGAGATTAATTAATATTCCATTAAACTTTATAGAAAATAATTTAACTTAGGCGATATAATTTAAATTCATTTTTATTTACTTTTATTTTAATCCAAACAATACAATATTAAATACTTCATTATGCGTACAACTTACAAAACTGAGGTATTAAATGTAAAATTTTCATTATGTATAACAAAATTTGAAACTTCGAATAGTTTATAGGGGTTATTCAATAATTCCTTTTAATTTATGGTATGGGATCAGGCTGCAGACTACTCAATCTTACTATGAAAAACATTAATCGCATGAAACAATAGTTGATTTGTCGTTGACTAAACATAATGTATACTATTAGATTATGTACACCGATTTTCCAAACTTTATCTTGATTTAAAGAAAAAAAAATTGCATAGATACGAGTCTCAAGATTCTCCTCTATATATGAATGATTAATGGACATATTTTTCTTCTCTAGTACAGAAATTGTTAACAAAGAGTACATTATTTGTGGAAACAAAATATCTTTCAATTTTTCAGTAATTTGAGGTGCAAGTAATTCTTCTTATTCCAGGCTGTCTAAAGACCTGGGAAACCCAAGAATTTGCTGAGAAATTTTCAAATCTTTAAAAATACGAAAAAATCCTAGGAATTCGTTAGCAGATCCGCGAAATCTGCGTACACGAATTTAATTTAGAAATCTGTAGCAGATAAGACCAAGAATGAAGGATCTGATGAAAATAGTTCACATGACAGAATCATCGAGGCCCTCATTCCCAAGGAGGAAATGAAGATCACCAAAACAAAACTGCTTATCGGGATACATATATGCAAGAACAAAGTCAGAGCCAGGATAGAGGATCTGGTGAAAATAGTTCATTTGAAAAAAAAAAGTCGAGGCACTGACGCCGAAGAAAGAATTGAGAATCATCAAAGCCAAATTGCTTATCGGGATACATTTGCGCAGGGAAAAAATGAGACCCAGGACAAAGAACCTTGTGAAAATACTTCATATGGAGGAGAAAGTCGAGGCAATGACACAAAAGTAAGAAATAAAGATTATTAAACCAGAACCACTTTTTGAGATACAGTTGTGCCAGAAAATTCTGAAGCGGAGATCGATCATTCAAACTTCCGTAAGCATACAAATTTTATAAGAATTATCTGTATAAGGCTGATATCCAAAAAGGTGACCATTTTAAATGCCAGACCTTTCCAAGTTTTCTTTGATTAATAAATTTTTTTTACAAATACTTTGATAAAGTTCTTATATCAAAACATACTTTGAAAAAGTTTTAAAATATCTCGAAACGCAACTGCCCTAAGCTACAAATTTCGTATTAGAAATTGCTGATTATTTGGGAAAATATTAATTAAGACGCGGCTTCAGTATTTTATAGAATTAAGGATTTCAAATATCATTTGAAAGTCTGTCCAAAAAGTTTTTTGCCTCATCACGCATTGCTATTTTAAGACAAAACTATGAAATAATTATTCAAACGACACTGAAAGTCCCTAGTAAGTCTGTCCGCAATATGTTATTCCGAGAATTCCGTTCGACGATCAGGGGAGCAAGATGTGCAGAGAGCGGACACTATAGCCAGCAAACTTGTCCAGTACCACACTAACAATGCGGGCGGTGCCACGCAAGCGCATAATTTCGTCAGTTCTCACGATCCGTACTTCGCTTCATTCCCTTTCAGTATTTACGTTATGTGTTACAAAAATGTCGCAGGAAAACAAGAGGCAGCGCTTATACTTCAAAACAAAGAAACATTTCAAAAAATTTAATAAATATTTTTTTACTGCAAACGAAAATCACATAAAAATGGTTCATACGGGCCTGATTGTTGACACTGGAGTCGGTCCACTATATGTCCAAGGCCATTTTAGGTAAGAACCAAAGTCGGACTTATATGGGACTTTCAGAGTATTTATAATGTGGACTAAAATTTATTATTTTATACTTACGAAGATTTTTTTACAGATGAAAATCGATTTATGAACATTGATTCCAAGTAACAGTAGATAAATAATTATGACTATTGTTGCGTAATATTTTTTATAAAACGTGTGTTAACGTTTCATATTAATTTATCATGACATAAAATATGACAATATCTTAAAACTGAATTCCTAATCAAATAAATCACGATAATATTAATTTTTTCCTATTTTTAAATACTTTTACCTGCTATACATATAAAGACATGAGAATGGCAACTGGATAAACAGCATTTGAAGTTAGTACCACGAATCCGTTATTTGACTTGTAATAGAATGCCAACCTCATCTGACCCTTATTCAGTTGTCATCCTCAAAGCTTTATATATTTGAAACAGATTTTTGAAACTCCCTTTTTTTATCATTGCCGAATGTTACATAACGTCACCTCAGGTAGGAGCTATTTGTGTTACCAATGCATACTCATTACAAATAATACATTTCCTGATCTCTTAGACTCATATTTTCAAACTCTGTTAGACATAATTTGAAGGAAAAAATTGGTGACTTTGGAAACTTTTTTTTCCTCGAATATCTCATTGTCTTAAATGGTCAATTTTTTGTCAGTTACCCATTAAATATCTATTTACAGTTCTGATGTATTGAATGTTTTATATTGAAACTTTTCAATGTTTAGTACACGTCACGTATTCTCTATTAAGAAACAATGTAACTTCATTTATTCTTCGTTCTTTTATCTTTCATTCTCTTTTACACTTTCAGCTGACTCGAAATCAATATTTTTACGCCATAAAACAGCTTCTCGAGATACATTTGTATTCGATTCTGACGAGGAAATCGATCTTCCAAACAATCGTAAGCATCAACACTTCATAACAATTACCTATAACATATTTATCTACAGCTATGATGTATTGAACGTTTTATATTGAGACTTTCGAAGGTTCCGTGCACCGATTATATTATAGGGGAGGCCAGCCTACAGTAGATAATCGTTAATTATAAGCACGAATATACGAAAAATAATTATTTCTAACTTTGAAAGGATAACACGTATAGTGTTTTAACTATTCATTGCATTAATTAAATAATTTCATATACAATAGTATTTTTAATTTATCATTATCTACTACAAGTTTATTATCTAGTGTAGGATGGTCTCTACTACTTTCTAATATGTCATATTTTATCGGGGACTACAAGAAATGCTGAATACTGGTCATTTGGAATTTTTAACGATTCTTTCCTGATTGTTAGGTAAGACGTCCAGTGCTGGCGGCTCGCATGATAGTAATAGATCGACATTTAGAAGCACAATATCGAGACAATTATTTGCACCCCGACGATCAGTGAATAATAATTCTAAACACTTCATAACATCGAATAGAACTCGTTCTGATATTCCGAAGCCGTTACAGCGAGTTGATCAAACTTTAGGAAATTCAATGAATGAAGATGAAAATGATATAGTGAGTATGTTTTTTAGTGGAATAAATAATATTTTGAATAGTTTATTTTTCTTACATTCAAAAAATAGACTGCGAAGGAAATGATTTAATAAATATTACATATATACGAAGACGGGTCGCTAAAAAAAGTTTACAATTCAAAAGAAGCCCAGCACAGAAATGTTTAATTTGAAGTCTGTTACAATGTATCTGAAATTTGGATTTGATTCATCAATATCCTGAGATTTCGCGGGAAATAAATATACAATTTCAAAAGTGTCGCATATAACATTTTTTTTCACGCAGAAATTACATATTTCCTGAATACAGGTAGTTTATCATATTTGTATTTTTCTAATTTACAGGTGCACCTTCGACACGCTATATGCGTACATACGGATATTTGAGTATCAATGTTGGGTGAAAATGATTCAAAATTTACAAGAGAATTGGCTGAAGTTATTTGAGGTAGAGAAGTACTGAAAGGAAAGTGTTTGGAGCCGAAACGAGTAAATGAAAATGAGAATATGTCTCCCAGTTCTCGCCGAAGATACGAATTACTGAGAGGTAAGATAAGAGACGTTAAAATAGTCTCGTTTAATGGAATATTTCTCTTCATAATCTACTCGTATCAGTAAATGAGAATGTACAGAACAATTTAAGAAAATGTAATATAAGAATAAAATTTTAGAAGAGAGGAATATCGTTTTGTGTGTATGTGTTTGTTTGTGTGTGTATGAGAGTGGAATAATTCTCAAAGTCAAGAATATTGAAATTAAATGTGCAATTATAGAAGAAAATTTGTCATTACAGATTGTCTTTACGAAAAGATCACCGATACCGGCGTCAGGGAAAAAGCAAGAGCTGCGAGAGTGAGGAGGATTTGGCAATATTTGTCTAAGAAGAATTATTATATCCGCACCAACAATAAGAGAACAAGGATTCACGTAATAATCATATTTCTACGAGTTCCCTCGAGTTTTCAGTTATTGCTGAACCCAGTGATGATAAAGCTCGATAATTTTTATAATAATAATGATAATCATTTCCTTTTAGTTTCTTTTCTGAAGAGATGATTTGAACTAGGGGAACTAGTGTAACTTTAATACAACAGATATTACGGGGTATCTAAATTATATTTAACATTATTTGAATTTGTTAGATGCTAAAGTGGTGTCAACCAGAGAAATATAAATTGCTTGGACTACTTGGCAAATAATGATAATGTTAAGAATTGTAAAAGAAGCTTAGTTTCATGCAATTCATCTCTCAGTTTTAAAAAGACATAATTCAATGTAGTTTTCAACATGTATTAAGGGCATTGTAACACGGCCCTAAGATCAACATTAAACTGCCTCATTCTACTCTACAACTATTATAATTTAATCTTTGTTAGATACTTAGGACCTACTCCCGTTTTGTGAATTTTACAATTCTTTTTTCTGCGGGAACCTCACTTTGGGTTCTATTGAAGGTACGCCAAAAAAAACACATCTTCCTAAAACATCCGAAATAAACAAAACTATTTTTCTAATGTAGAATGTGTATGGTTTGAGCCGATGCTCAAAATCCTAAAAATTTCGGATTATTATGTGTCATCCCGGTAAGAAGTTCAAATTTTATATATTACAAAAATATAAAATCATGATAGAAAATTAAAAAAAAAAAATTTCACCACAGCTATCGGTGTGGAAACCAGCCCAGACAATGCAAAATGACAAATATTGTGTTTAAAAAAGCTTTTTACATCACTCATTCGGAAAACAGTAACTAAGAATAAAAAAGTGCGATAAATTAATAGGAATTTAAATTTTTCTATTTCATGGTCGATTTTTGGTGTTCAAAAGAATTAAGAAAAATATTGTCGCGGCTGGATACAGAAAGGGATTCAATTTGAGATAACTTCTACTGATATAGAGATGCTTAAGTCGAGGACAAAAGAAAAATAAACATTAAATTGTTTTTCAAACAATTCATTCGCAAAATTAGCATTTTACAAAAGCTGAATTATTATGTTATTCTCGAATCACGCTATATCAGAAAAAAACGATTTTTTTAACCCTTCTTTCCGAGTAGGAACTAAACTAGACTTTTACCCGAAATTTATCTCAAGAAAAGGTCATGTCTTGAAAGTCGTTTGTCAATTTACTATCCATTGTACCTTAAGTTTTCACAAAAATAGAACAAAATTCGATAATTTTTTCATAAAATCCACGAATTTTATGAAGTCGGTTTCATAAAAATTTCATACGATTTCTAATCTATATAAAATGACCTTATAAAAAATTTTATTGGAACATTGTTTTTTACAAAATGGTAAAGTTAGATGACCACGACAATATCGAAGGCATTTGATTTGTATAGTTTGATATTACTAATCGAAAGAAACATTCCGTTTTACTCAAGAAATAAATATTGATGTAAACACAGGATTTTATTCATCTAAAGAAATGCTTCATTGGTATAAATGCCATCAACTCTTTATATCGAATAAGTATCTTTATAACTTGATTGATATTCTTTTGAATTTAATGATCATTTCTTTGATTTATATAAACCTAAAGACTTGATTCAAGGATGGGCAAATTAATTGATTCATAAGCTTCCTGATTAATTCAAAGAATCGAACTCATTTAATCAAATTGAAAATTACGGTCACGAAGTAATAGTAAGGAGATTCGACTGAGTGCTACGAAAGCGTCAGAACTTTTTGACGACCATTTGGGGGGGGGGGGCATATTGCAAGACTTATTAGTGGAATACCTACGAAAGCTGCGAAGTCGCACGAAGTCCTCTCGGCAAGAGCCGAAGTCGGACCGAGAGTCACCGCCTATTTTGGCGCTAAATTTGAATGACGAAATACTTTAAAAATAAGATGTTTTAAAATTTAAGTAATTTTAAAAATGTAAATCTTACATGAATGTTCAACTGAGATTTAAGAAATTACCGATTTATAAAAATATTATGCAACAGTTATTATTATTAGGTACTTACATTTTTATTGCAAAAATAATATTCATTAACCTCTTTGGCGAAGCGCTTACTGCTGAAAGATATTCGTGTTTCGTAATGAAAAAACAAGAACAAGAAAAAGTTATTGTGCTTACCCAGAGTGTAACTTTTAATTACTCGGTCATAATTTTTCACATACATGACAAAAATTTAAAAGATTCTAAAAAACGACGGATATTGAAAGAAAATAGAATATTTTTCTCAATTCCTACAAAAAGTTCAAAAAAAGATAATTTTATCAGCCAGTCTTATGAAGAGTTTAATTAAGATAATTGAATGTTAATAATAAAATGTTTTTGTACGAAACGACACCAAAAGATTGAAAAATGTGAATAATTGGATTCAAAAATTGATTTTCATTTATGAATCGTTGAATTTATTACCTTTCTGATTTGTTTAATTGATCTTGTAGAATTGAACGAAATTTGACCTTTTTTATAGGTATTTATGAATTCAGTTGAACTCATTTTATCGGCCAGTTTTGTGAAGAGTATTATTTGAAATTAATTGAATGTTGATAATAAAATGTTTTCATACAAAACAATACCAAAAGATGAAGAAAAATATAAATAATTGTGTTCAACAAGTTATGTCATTTATTAATCGTCGAATTCATCATCTTTCTTATTTATATAATTGATCTCGTAGAATTGAGCAAAATTGGATAATTTTTTACAGGTACTTATGGATGACGTTAAAATAATGATCAACCAGTTTTTTTGAAACAAAGAAAGAAAAGGTTTATTTAAGGGGGGGGGGGGGGTTAATTTGTTAAAAAAGCATATTTTCAAGAATTTCTTCGCATGCTACAGACAATGCTAGTTTATTCAATTAATTTTAATAAATTGATTACTTTATTAAGACTATACCGTTTATTACATATACATCTATAAAATATCAGTAACACATCATTACAAACAAATCACATATACATCGATCAACCATCAGTAAAACATCAGTGAAAACATAAGTACAATGTTATGTTATTTCCAGCACTTCCAACATCTTCTTTATAAATATAGTATTTTACAGTCAACTGTGTCTTAGCTGAGCCAAGCCCCCTTCAAAATTTAAGTCCACTCTACAAGTGAGGTAGAGCTGAGCTCCCTGATGTAAGGAGAGATCAGGCCAGACCTGCAGGCACCTAGATTGGGCCCTAGCCGCCATATCCCTTCTAAGCGAAGATTTCATGTAACCACTCAAAACCACACTCGCACTAGAAGCCAGGCCAGTCAAAGAGGCCTCGTTCTATAGGTCCAGCATGTTGCATGCCTCAAAATAATGTCTGAGTTGCGAAAACCAATTGACATAATTATTTCTTGGCTTTGACCGTGATAGTTCAATTATTCTCTCTAAGCACTGTCTTGGATACCGTGAAGAGTCCATACAAGAAATTTTGTCAATCCAAGACAGAGTCCCAGCGAGTACACGGAGGACAATGATGGCCTACCCACTTTCAATCGCACCGCGTAATTCGGAGTGTTTGTTGGTAAATGAAGCAGTCTCTCAAAGAAACTCAGCTGCACCCTCTTCAGAGACTCGTGAGAGGCCTGGCCCTATACTTGGACCCCGTACAACGGTGAACCATTAACCAAACTCTCAAACAATTCAATTTAAGCTGACCAGGAATCTACCCTGAAACCGTTTATGTTCCCTAAAGTAGCACCAGCAGCCGCATTTGCTGAACTGACAAATTTTATTGTGGCATCAACAAACTTACAAGAATTGCTAAGAATCACACCAAGATAATTATAATTGTCTATCTCAATTCTTTCATCGACGATCTTAAAAGAACTAAACTGTTTTACACAATTTCTGGCGCGGTTGCGGAATATAACAATCTTAGTTTTACTCGAGCTTACAACCAATCCATTTTGTATACAATACAGTCGCAGGGCCTCAAGTTTCCTATTTAATTCGATGGGTGTATCTGAGAGAAGGACCAAGTTTTCCGCGTATGATAACAGTAAATTTTCAGCACACTATTCACAGAGAGACCTCTACAACCTTGATTCACTAAAAAACTTTCGCAGTCACTAGTATACAAAGCAAATAAGAGAGTACTTGGTACATCTCTCTGCAGAACACCCTGCGATACCTGAACATATTCCGTTGTAACATGATTAGTTTTTATACAAGAATAAGCATTTTCTTCGTTGTCTCAAACGTATCTGAATGATTGATTGCAGTGTAAAAAGGTTATCCAGGCATCCCCGGCCCTTCCTAAAACCAGACTGAAATTCGGGAATCGCATTGCGGTCTTTGCTCCAAGTATTCAGTCTATAAGTTAAAATTTGCGTAAAAATGTTTGCAATGCAATTCACTAATGTTATCGGTCTATAGTTATCGGGAATGCTGCCATCACCCTTTTTAAGTAGCATCGTCGTAGTTAAGAGTGCCCAAGCATTTGGCACTTTCTCAGTCTCCATAATTTTGTTGAAAAGTTGTTCCAAATACAGTAACCAGTTTTCAGGCAGACTTTTAAGAAAACTATAACTAATTAGGACGGACTCCGCTGCTTTGGCATCTTTACATTTTTTTAGACTTGCTTTCAACTCACAAAATGTTACATATCCGTCCAACACGGAGTATTAATTTTAATATTATAAAGCAGCATTTGACGAATATTTCACAAAATTTTCAAAGAAAAATATCAAGCAATAAGCCATTGGCAGCAAATCATTAGAGGCGCTTCGAAAAAAAGTTGTTCTGTGTGACGGCTGTAATTCATCACTGGATCATCTGAAATAAAAAAATTAGAATGTTTTCGTTAGTTTATAAGTTTTTCAAGGTAACGCTATCGAGTAGAGCGAACAGCTTTCATCTGCAATGTCTAGAGCATTTTTTTGTTCTTGTCTACGTTGAATCCTGCCTTCTTTGCTATTAGCTGTCAGGCGGGTATCCGAAACCGAGGGGGAGCAATGGACTTTTAAAACTCCATATCTTTGTTACTTTTGCTCCGATCGGTCTCGAATTTTGATACAATATTTTTAAGATGTTGTACATTCATATGAAAAAATAAAAATAAAAAATTCAAGAAAAATTTTCAAAACCTTATCCCCCCCCCCCTTAAAAGTAATTAAATCTTGATGATGAAATCTTTTTATATAAAACGATACGAAAGAATTTCACAGGTAAAATTGTAAAGAAAGACAACAATTTCAAGAATCCAAAAACGAGTTTTTATCACAAAATTGATGAATTACTGAATCTATTCGCAGGTTTAATACATGAGCTTGGTGGTTTAATACATGCGTTTGGTGGTTTCAGTACATAAAGCGCTTGGAGGCGTGAATTCTAGCCTGAAGTTTGATTTGATTCAAAAAACAATTTCAAGGATAAGAAAACAAGTGTTTGTTACAAAATGTATGAATTACTTAATATATCCCCAGGTTTAAAGCTGAGTTTGACAGCTTGAGTACATGAATCGCTTGAAGTCTTGAATTTTGGCCTTTTTGATTTTGTTCAAAAAAGCTATCGACTTTTTTTCTTTTTTGTGTAGTGTCTTCTTGGAGGTACTTCCTTGTTTCCTTCACACTGTCAGCCTCTAGGCGACTTTTTCTCTTTCTACATACAGAGAAAAGCCAGCTGTTGCAATACGATACCGTGACACTAAATCTTTATTTCCCCAGCAGAGAATAATTTTTTTGGATGGAAACTTCTTTATTCTTATTCAGCTTCCTCATATCTCGGCAGCAAGTTTTTATTATGTTTTTATATTCAAAACTGACTTTTAGTCCCTATCCAAATTAATTCTCAAAACCCATGAAATTCAAACCTTCAAATGCTTGAATGATTTACTCGGAACTCGTTAACTTTTTCTAATCGAACTCATTTTCTCCCAATTTAGCAACTCAATATCTCGGGAGTAAGATTTTATTTTCTGTTTCAACTGGAAAAAATTTTTTTATCGTGATCAGCAATGGAGCCTGTAATAATTTTAGTTTCCTGTCGCTTCGAGATTGTAAACTTTCACATTCTATTGATCGAAACTGTATAATTCTTTCTAATAATACTTTCATGGTCTAAAATTAGAAACCCTTCAGCTCAGGAATGAACTTTTGTTCTATTTTCAAATGGTGATTTAGATTTTATGGAGTGTTATTTCGCTCTTCTGGAAAATTCCGATTTTGTAGGTTAGCTAGTTCTCTACTGCAACCCTTCAAATATTAATAAATGAAAAACAAAGAATCAAATGCAGAATGCACTATCTAAGCCATTTGCTTAAAGGAGGGTAATTACTTCAATACAATCCTGATTAAAGCGACCACTCATTACAAATTCGAAATTACAGTCTTCTATCAGAAATTTGGAGAGTTCAAGAGCTGCTTGAAGTGTAACTTTAAGACCGTAGTAAGTGGAATTCGTGATGAATTCCTTATTGTGCTCAACGGTGTCTTTCTCCCACTCTCGCAGGTATTGCAAAAACTCCTAAATGGCCTTCAATAATAAAAGAAAACAAGTAAATACGATTTCATGCATAGATGCAAAATGAAAGGCATTCAAGAACACTCATGAGAAGTTGCTCGATTCTATATATTATTAGAAACACACCTGCCAGTGTTCTTCTGCAAAGTTTAATAGATTGATCAGCGTCCTTCAGATCATCGTGTTTATCTTCAAAAAATTCCATAACATCGCCTACACCGAAAAACTGAACAGAAAATTGAAAGTTTTCATGAAATCATGTAATAAAAGAAAACATTTGTAATAAATGGGAAAAAAAGTATAATAATAACTTGAAAAACTAATGATATATTCATTTTCTAGTAAGATAGCAGGTTTAGGTGTTCAGGCCTTAGTTTATAA
Source organism: Melikaiella ostensackeni (assembly GCA_032362435.1). Classification (NCBI taxonomy): domain Eukaryota; kingdom Metazoa; phylum Arthropoda; class Insecta; order Hymenoptera; family Cynipidae; genus Melikaiella; species Melikaiella ostensackeni. The sequence goes on from JAUMHM010066588.1 coordinate 25,781, forward strand.
TTCTGTTTCCGTTACACCAAACTTATCTCACATATCTCTATTCCACGTGGTCCCATCACACACCACTTCATCAACTTTTAAACTGGTATATCTGCCAAATTATGTCTCCGATTTATAACTGATGCAAAACACTGCCCGACGCATTGTCCTTCGTTAAGAAGCATCCAAGTGTTTTCACCCATTTTCCCATTAACGGTTGAAGCGTTACAACCAAGGCATGGTCTCCTTTTTCACCTTTCTGGTGATCTGATGTATGTCGCCAATGTCAATTAATCCATGAAATTTGCACGTTTTTCTATCAAAGACAACGAAGTTGGATAGTTTCACCTTGTCAATGGTGGGAACTCCTGCAAAAAGGAAAATGTTGTGAAGATGTTGAGAAATACAGTAGTTTATAAATGACGTATACGAATAAAAGTAATACCTCGAACAAGTTTTTTATCCATTTTATCAGTCTTAGTCTTCATCAATGAGAATCTGCTTTCCTGGTAACCATATATAACTTCCACAAATTTCATATATCTATTTAATGTGTGAAGACTTGGCAGTTTCAGGATATCGCGTTCCGCGGGTGCGTATACGCTTTTTCACATTTTATGCGTAATAAGATACACTCATATACCCATTGCTTTGCGGAAAGCATGCTTCTCTTGTCTCCCGATTTTGCTGCTTCGAAGCAAGCCGTACCAGCCATTTTTTGAGTTTCCGGTAACGTAGAAATTGCCTCATTTTAGGCTGTTTCAGAAGTTTCAGCACACTTTCGTTGAAGGGTCTTCAGTTCTTGTTTAATTCTTCCAATCTTCATTGCAAATGAGATTTCAAAAGAAAGTTTTCGGAAAGAAAACAATTTATTTTTTTGTTCCATTTTATACACACACAGACTTTTAAATATCTCTGCAAATTGCTGGAATGTGTTCTAAATTAATAAGTATTCAAATGAGTGGTGAAATGTTGCTAAATATCATAAAATGGTTTATTCTGTAATTGAAGAATTTCAAATTAAATGGCTTAGAAATAGAATATTTTACACTGAAACGATGTTTCAATTAAATCTTAAATTCAATAAATTCGTTCAATTATAAGTCTACTATTTGAACTTATTTCAAAATTTTAAAATATTCAGAATGTGAAGTTGATAATAAAAATCTAAAATAGAACATTGGCAGAGCAAAAGATTCATGAATTACGCATTGTAAAGTGAATGATATCATAATTGAAAAAGGTTACAGTTGAACTGAACATTAAAAAAAAAGTTACAATTAAACTTACTGTAAATTTGTAAATAATTGCTTGAAAAGGAGAAAAGATAGGTTATTTCAAAAAGCGTTCTGTCATCATTTTATATAAACTTCGTGATATTTCAAGTTATTGAATACATTTTTCTTCTCAAAATTCGTAAAATTTCCAGTCAAGAAATAAGTTTGCTGTCATCGATTCTATCCATAATTTATATCTTTTGTCATACCTTCTCGCAAAGTCTCTTTCTAGACTGTACAAATGCGTTGCAACGCTCCTTTTTCGGATTTAAGTTTTCTTTCAGTTTTTAAAGAATACTTTTTTTTTTATAATCTCAATGCAAAATTTTTTCGATGTTTCTTATATGGAAGACATGTAACACTTTGAGGGCCAGTTCTGTGCTGAATTTTCCTGGGCACGTAACCCACGCAATGCTTAGAGCTAAAAGAAGAAATTTTTTGACATGAAGTTCTAAGGCATTCCTTAGAATTGATTTTCATAAGTAGTACTTTATCAAATTAACCTGCTTTGTTTGCCAGTCTGTTCGAATAAAATAATATTTCCTACTTCTTTCAATAAATTCAAAATATCGTGTGAGTTTTGAATTTGCTTGCATGGCTGAATTTTGACCTTTCTAGACTTAAGAAAAATCTGGAATGAAAAAAAACATGTAAATAAAATTTGCTTATAAGAGAGTATCAAATGTTAGGTCACTCCACATATTAACGCTATGAACGTACATCAACTTCCAAATTCCTTGTCAAAATAACGTGCTTTTCAGCTTCAAATTTATAGTTCTTATAAATCCACTTAATCTTTTCACCATTATTATGTACATATGCAATCCATTGTACACTTTCTTTCTCAATTCTTATATAATTATTAAGAATGGAAAGATATTCTTCAGAACCAGCTGAGAACTCTTCAAGATCCCCGTCTTCACTACTATTGCATTCTTCAGAACTACAATCATCAGGTGTTTCACAGTTTTGAAGAACAGGTTTACTGCTTTTAGCAAATCGATTCTCCGCGCAGCGGCGAACAAATTCTTGTGCGTTTAATGGTGCAAGACATGCTTGACGTCTAATAGCAAGATCGATACTCAAATCTGGCGCAGGCACTTTTAGAAAACGCATGGGAATGGCTAGTGGTTTCAGAAATGATCTGTTGAATTTGTTTTCTCGTATACATAAGTTAGATTCGAAGTGAAATTCACAGACTTCATCGACATTTCTCGATACTTGAGGCCTGTCAGCTAACTCATGAATAGAATCTTGCCACGTATTTAATCTTTCTTGCTGGAAATAAAAGAATGACATTACAAAACAAACAAAACACTTCTTTGAAACTTATACCCCACAAAGTTTAACAAATTTTGAATTTATATTTCTACAAATTTTAACTGTGCGAGTATTTTGAATATTTAATTTTTTCACTGATGTAATTGATTATTATTTGATCAGATAGATGATGGGGACGATAGGGGTACGTGTGATAGTGGGTGTAGTGTGATGAAGAAAAAATTGGGAATTAAACAAAAATAAGTTATTATTATTTTTTTTTATTAAAATAAAATGATCATATCTCGTATTATTTGTAGGAAGAAGTTGGTTTTTACTTAGGAATAAAGGAATGATAAATTCATGATATATTGTGACAGAGTGAATATGAATCACACTAAGGGGTACACTGAAAAAAATTCCTGCGAAATATTGAACTAAGTCATGTAGTTGACTGGAAATTAGTAAATCCAACTACTTTCTCAATTGAATTAACCATTATTCCCTAATAGATAATACCATTGTTGCTGTAGTATAACTGACTATGCATAGTAATAGCCGTAACTGAACATATAGTTCCACTTTACTGCAAAAATTACATTTTAGCCGCAGGGAAATAGGAAAAGTAGTTGGATTTATTACCTAATCTTACTTGTTCCAATTCTTATAGAATTTAGTCAAATCAACTTCAAGAATTTGATACAACGAATTCTTTTTTCACTTCACACAGCCATATATCCCATAATAAATTTGTCTAAAAGAGTAACATTGGGGCCTTAGGGAACAAAGCACCTTAGTTGAAAGTAGTCAAATCTCTTAAAAATTTTTTTCAGTGTGAGTGTGATATCTCTTTTTTGTTATTATTTTCTCATTGGAAAATACGAAAATCCGTCAATAATTACAGGTTAGTTGGAGAGGTTAATGAATTCCATTCTTGGATATGCACGATAATAATCAGTTAATTTTTTATCAACAGTTGCGAAAGTAGAATGTTGTAAAATTTCATTTAAATCGTAAGAAATCCCCCAATTCTTGCGAATAAGTTCTTAAAAAATTCCTTGGATTCTTTTGAAATATCCTAATATCTTCAAAATTCTTTGAAATTTTTGTAAATACCTTGAAACATTTGAAAATGTTTGAAATTCTACGAGACACCTCGAATCTTAAGAATAAATTCTATAAAAATTCCTTAGAATCTTTTGAAGTATCCTAATATCTTTAAAATTCTCAAAAATCTGCGGGAATACCTTGAAATGTTTAAAAATATTTAAAATTCTACGAAACCCCTCATTTTTACTCAATAAATTCTTTCAAATCCACTGAAATATCATGAAATCCTGTGAAATTATTTTCACGGGATATTTACGGATATTGCCGGAATTCCTGAAAAATTTGTTAAACTACTTTAAGAGCTTTAAAAATCCCTTAAAATATCATTGAAATACTCAGATATCTTATGAACTCCCTTGAAATCCTAATAAATATTTTGAAACCTTATAAGTCTTGTAAAAGCCTTTCATATCTTTCGAAATTCTAGAAAATTATTTAAAACTCCTTAAATTTTTTTAAATCCCTTAAATCATTAAAATCCATGAACGTTTTCTCAATATCTTGAAAATTACTTGCAAGTTTCAAAAATACCATAAAATCTTTGAAATCCGTTCAAACTACTGAAATCTATTGAAATATCCTTTGAATTTTTCGAAATACCCTAAAATATTTAAAATATTTTCAAATCTAGTGAAATCACTTTATACTTTTAAAGCTGCGATAAAGAGAAAATTGTGAATGAAAAACAAATTAGTTATTAACTTTTTCTGTTGAAACATAATAAGTCTTATTATTTATAAGAAAAAGATAGCTGCCATTACTTATTGCTTCAATCAATTTTTTTTAAAGAAACTGAGATGCTTTCAGAAAACTAAAATCCGTAATTGTGTCAGTTGGTCACTGTTAAAAAGTTCTACTGTAATTTCACAATAAATGTATTAGAAGGTTATTACCAAAACTTAATGTAATTTTACGATTCATGTTTTGTACACGGAATCTTAAGAAAAATGAAAGTTTCCTGCATATAAGGTTTCCATTATATTTTTATTAAAAATAAAAAATAGTTGGTCTTAGCGTTTGATCATACATAAATCAAGAATTAAGTAAGACGTATAGGTGAAAAATACCCAAAAACGCATTCTAAAGGTGAAAATTTTCTACATGATGAATTGTTTTCAGGTTAGGCATGTAACTTATTCAATTTCTTAATGATTTGTCTACTAACTAAGATTCTTGATACAATAAGCCTATTGAGCGAATGGTGCTTTACGATATTTTTATTCAAGTTACTCCAGTAATAATTCATAAAATTTTTAAACTGTATTTGTAGAAAAATATATTTGGAAATTACAATACTTTCCTTATTATTATACGATGAATATATTGCAATTTTGCGTTACAATAAGGTGCTCGCAATTTTACATTACAATTTGTATTGTATAGTATTGTAAAATCACAAACTTTGTCAATAGTGGTGTTTTGATTTGTATTTTTCCTACATAAAGCACATTTTGGTGATTTTTTTTCAGGAATGAAGGATAATATTACATTTTCCTTCAATATCCATTGTTTTTTCAGAAATTTTCCTTTTTTCTATTTTTAATAATACATTATGGCAGAGTAAGTGTAAATCAGACTAAGATGTGTGATAACTATTTTCTGTTATTATTTATCATTGTGTAATATAAAAATCTGACAGAAATTCGAGGTTAGTTGCAGAGGCTAATCAATCTTATTTTTGGCATAAAAGTGTAGATCATATTATTTACAACAGGTGAGTTCTTCCATATCATTGAACTTTCATTTAAAATTCAAACTTTTTCTAAATTTTCTTTTCATAAATATGTTTATGAATTATAAAAAATTAAAAACAACATGACAGAAAATCTGAAATCGCCGGCATGCTACCAAAGAAAATTGAAAATATTTATAAAGGCAAGTTTTTTTTTATTAAGGAAGGGGACTATAAGAAGTAGAAGGTCCAGAGATGATGGCAGAATTTCGAAGAAAAAATGTTTATTTCAAACAATATACTTACATCGCAAACGGTAAACTGTACGACCCCTTATAATTAGTATTAGAATCAGAAGCACGAAGACACAGTTACAATAGTTACGTCGTGATTATAAAGATTAAAATAAGACACCTAACCTATAAATTACTTTTCTTCGAGTTTCAAACACTTTTTGAAACTGTGCATGTGACCTAAAAGTCGACCTAGAAAATAGGAAATTATGTAATAAACATTTACGGCCTCTATATATGTATTTATTTTTTCTTAAGAAATTATGCAAAATGAGGAAATAGCCCAAATTACGCAGCACAAGTACAACTTTCAGTTTGCCTGATAGCCATGACACTCGGCACTCGGCACTCTCGGCTCTCGCAGATACTTCACTCACAAGTTTAGCAAAACTACCCCAACTGGTCGTCAAAAAGTTCTCATACTTTTCTGCCGCAAATGCATTAGCGTCGAGTCTCCTTGCTATTACTTCGTGAGTACGGTTGAACTTTTTTGTCGGGCAATACTTACTTACTTCTTACCTTACTTCTCCAAAATCATCTCACATGCACAGGTAAATGTGTGCGTGATCCAATGTCAATGCTCGTTCGGACAGCGTTGACCAATCACTGTTGCGCGTTCACCGCGCTCCACCTTTTTGGCTTTTCACTTCATCCGCAGCCCGCCTCGCAGTGTCTGATTGGTCAATGTCGAATATGCAGTTCAGCGACTTCCGTGAGAGGCGCTAGAGTCCCTATCAGTTTCAAGTGTCAACGACCAGGATGGAAATTTGTTAAAGGATTAATGAAGGAAACAACTTGTACGGGATTTTAAATCTGCATAATTATCAATGTCAGTCCTGTCGCCGTAAAATTGTAAGTTTCTAAGTGCAGTGATAAATTAAAAGTGAATAAAAGTTATTTGAAATTAAATTCATTGTTTTAAATCATTATTTTGATCATTTCCATCTATCAAGTTCAACTCTTTATCTTTTAGAGAAAAAAATTACTGTCACTGGTTTCTGTCATAATAAAAACGTACTCGATAATCTTTGGCAATGTTCGACTTTTGGAAACCAGAAAATCGATTTCGCTAATTGGTAAGAACAGATTTGAAACGGAAAAAATCAAAAACTTGACTTTCGAATTTTTAGAAATTCTAAAATCGAGGAATGTTAATTAAAAATGAAATAAATACGTAGGTTGATAATTAAAGCAATCAAGATTTCTAAGGAATCAAAATTTCAATTTGAGCATCAGAAACATCAATAATTGAGCGATAAAGTACTAAGATTTTGAAATTCGAAGAATATAAGATTCAGGATGGAAATTTGAGAATTTTGATTCGTAAAATCTTGAAGATATTATTCCAAGATACGAAAATTTCCAATTTATTTCAGACATAGTTGAAAGTTCGGTTTAAAAACCTTTAAATTCGAAATTCTGGAAGCAAACTTGTCAATACTTGCACATTGAAATTTAGATATTTCAAAATGACTGGAGCTGTCTTTTATCGTGGCACGTAATTGAATAAAGAGCATTATGTGATAATTATGAGACATGTCTCCCAAAAAAAATGACCTGGCTGCAAATATGTAGTGAGAGGAAGATAGAGATAGAAAAATGGCTACCGGGTAAGACAATCGCACTTAATTAATCAAACGTATACACTTTTGTTTTCAGCCAAATGCTCACGGATAACGATGGCATTGTGCGACGGTACGTTATCATAACGCCCAAATAATACTCCTTGTTGACGGTCTGGCCTTCTGGAAGGAATTCATGATGCACAACACCTCTGTAA
>JAUMHM010066599.1:0-14277 GCA_032362435.1 Melikaiella ostensackeni
TTAGAATTGTTCATGTTAATGAAACATTTTGTCAAATTACAAAATATGACAATATTAAAAAGAAATTTTCAGTTTATTCTGCAAAAAAAATTAACCTAGTCAATCAGACATTGACAAACTGGGTATTCGTTTACAATAATTGTTCAAATAATTGCAAAATTGCAGCAACTTTTAAGTAATCATAATCGTACATTAATTTCTCTGATATTTTATTTAAAACAATTATGAATTTGAACGACTAATCATTGCCAATCACGAACAAATGACTCTTATTCATTAATTTGTTTATAACATTATACATTTGTTTCATACGCCAACACACTATAAATTATTTCTGTACAGATATTATAATGATTTGAGGCATGTTTTATCGGATTTGAAAATCATTAAAACAGTGGCACACTTGAAAAGCTAAATAAACAGAAAAATATTCATTTGTTATTAAATAATAAATGTTACTTTGGCGATTTTTGTGCAGAAAAAGTGCTTTTTGGTACAATGTGCTACGGCTCATGCTGCCTCACACTCATCAGCAATCGCCTATTTTGCGCACTTGTATCACAAGTAGCTATTGCTAGATTAGGCCCTTCACATGCACATTAGAAACGTCATTTCTACTACGCTTAACCACCTTTTAATACAGCTTACAACTAAATATACATAATTTATGAAGTACTTACGGGCTAAATCAACTCTAAATCGACGAAAATTACTTATAACAAAATCACAGATTTTTAAAAAAATATGGCCGCTACACGTTTCAGATTTAAAAAGTAACAATAAACGAGACTGCGTTTATCCACTAGCCAAAAATATAATTTACACAATCTTGATTTTATATAAAGAACATTTTCTGATATATGTCCATTAATTGAAATTCTGGATCTTCTTTAAAACTGGCTAATAGAACTCTTCAAACGCTTTTGTGCTAAAGTTTGAATTAGATATAAGTAGTTTAGATACAAATAGGTGGTAAAAAAATGGGATATATGTTTGGGAACTACAGTCTGCAATACAGCTTGAAGACGTAAAAACTCAAATTGAGTGAAAATAACCCATATTCTATAAGATTTTACCTTTTTCCGCAAGTCTGTATTTTATATATATTTTTTGTAAAGTTTTATTTATATTTTAATAAAGATATAAGATATAATGCGAGTTGGAGAAACGTATTTCCATGTTTTTTAAAAATACTTTTAGAGGAACACTTGTTCTTATATGACTTTTTTTTGTATCTTGTGTATTCATTGCGAAAAAACGTGTTTCTTCGTTTTTAGAAAAAAGAGAAATTCTCCTTTCACTTATAATCGTGGATGAACTATGTAATTGTATTGAATATAGTCGTCATATTAATGCAAATACAGAAAAAATAAGAGGCAAAGAACTTATTAAGTTTTTAAATAAATTAAAATTTCAATATCAACTACGTATTTATTAACTACATATTTCAGGTGTGTCAAATAGGCTGGTTCGTTTTCCAGCTTATTTTCTGATTGAATTTCAATAGCCCGCAAAAGTTGCCCAACCATATCACCTTTTCTCGTGCATTTTTTTCCGATCGGACAATATCTTCTCGTCGTCCTTTTGATTTGAAAAATGAAATTTTTGAAAAAGAGAAAAATTTTCTCGATTGGGTAAAAATTGTGGAAAATTGTGTGTGTGTACAGTTTTTGTTAGTGAACAGTAATAAAAAATAAAACAATTTTTTTCAAAAATTTGTTCAATTTAGAATTTTTCGAAAATGTGCAAAGAACATATTTTTTGAAATGCACACTTTGCTGGAAGAAGTTGAATATTTCGAACCTAAAATTTTCTCTGCTTGAATCGAAGAAACATGCTATGACTTAGCTTTCATGTAAACAAAAATTCGTGTAGTTTAGCGCGTTCCAAATCAGAAAAAGGTAGGATTGTTCATTTTGGGAACCTATGAACACCAGGAAAAAAATTTTTCCCATGAAAGCAAAATAGCAGCATGTTTCTTTGATTTAAGCTGAAGAAATTTCAGGTTTTATACATTCAACTTATTTTTCAAAAAAATGTGCATTTAACTCGATCCAATAAAACATGCTTGCTGCACATTTTCAAAAAATTCTGAATTAAACCAATTTTTTTCAATTTCTATTTTTTTATTACTATTTACTAGCTTAAGATGTACATATAACAAATTTGCCATAATTTTTTTTCAAAAATTTGATTGTTCAAATCCAAAACACGAACAGAAGATATTTGCCGATCGGGGAGAAATTCTCCAGGTGTAAAGGTCTTATAAGTGAGCAACTTTTGCGGAGTGACAAATTCGATCAGAAAAAAAAAATGAAAATCGAAGCGGCCTAGCGTCCAACACCATCCGAGAAAGTTGCAGGCTGCTCCGAAATAGTGATGAGAGCTCTCTTACATAACCTTTCAACTCTGCTAGTGAGCAAAGTTTCTCATCTCTAAAGTGTGCATGCGCAACTCTACCCACCGGTGTGGAACCTTACTATACATTGAAGTGCGCATGCGCCAGTATTATTCTCACACCATCGACTAAAATGCGTTATTTTGCGATTCATTTAGAGGTATGAAAAGTACAACTTTCGAGGTAGGTGCTGCAAAAACATAGTTTTCATCCAACGCTGCCTGTCAGGGCTTGTCCTAGATTTCATCAGAAAGATCCAAGCACTTCAATAGCTTTGTTGGTGAATGCGTACTTGTAGTGCTTAATTTTATTTGCCCTAGTTGAGTGGTTTTTGACCTACGCTTCATCCACTTACGAGATGTGTTATATTTGTATATATTTCGTGTATGTTTAATAAAGTTGTTGTTAGAAAAAAGTTGGTTATTCATGCATGCGCTTTGATGTATACTTTTTATTACTAGTACGTAGTTGAGAATGAAAAATAGCCATCTAGACCTGTCCCCTGATAGTCCCACTGTAAATCTCAGAAATATTTCTTATCTGAAATTGGATAAAAACATTGTAAACAACTGATAACTACATATGAAGTTGTGAATGTGGTTGTAAATCCGCCTCCCGAAAAAAATGATCCGACGTCGGATGATTGTAGTTACCAACTGTTACCAACGTTTTTATCTAATTTCAGATAAATGAAATTTCTGGGATTTACTGTGCCATTAAAACGAAAGAGGAAGAAGGCCGAGACTTATTCAGTCTCATTTTGGATCAGAAAATGCAAAGCGTGAATTGAAATCCATGTGAATTTATCCAAACACGTGGAATTTCATGTGAAATTCGCGTGGTAATTTGCAAAATTCCATGTGAAATTTTAGGTATATCCCTCGATATATGTTGTGTTTCAAATAAGGCAAAGTATCAATGGCACTTTCAAGGAATTATTTTTTTCTAACACCTGCATGATAATGGCGACTTCCTTATGCCTGTAGAATGGAAGCAAAACAGTTGATTTCAGAGCAATCGGGGAAGAAGGCAATTTCTGTAGAGTCGACCAAGAACCAAACCTCAACTGAACGGAAGCAAATTATATGGCTTTATGTCTCTATTTCGTAAATTAGAAAAAAAATTAAGAAATTCACTTTTTCTTATTCCTCTTGCGCCTTCTTTATACTACTAGGATCCAACGTGTTCGAGATTAAAGGATTTATAAAAAACAAAATAATAAGTAAATAGAGAGAGAGGGGGAGAGAGAGTAGCAATGCAATTGCTTTAAAAAATATATATATAAATTACGTCAGCGGAATGAAACTATGATAACCTAATCTCAATCTTCCTGAGTTATCTTGAAATCCACTCTTACAGGCATAAAATATTGCACTTCATCATACAGATTTTGAAAAAAATCTGCACAAAAGCTAGCTGAAGGCTCTTCATTTTTATTCCTCGAAATAAATATTCAATATGATAATAAGAAATACAATGCATGAGAGCTGATGAGTAAATAAAAATGTTTTAACAGTGTAATTACAACAAATTTGTTTATTTTACACTTTACATGTACACTAATGAAGTACTATGAGCATCACATTTTTTTCACTGCCGTATCGTTAGAAGTACAGATAGGTAGGACACTGCTGCCTTTAAAAGCTGGTAAAATGAAAAAAGAAAATAACTTTTTTACTGAACCCTCTATGAATATGATAAGGGGCCGTCCATATACTACGTGGACAATTTTTTACCACTTTTTGACCCCCTGCACACCCTCTGTGGACGACCATGGTATTTAAAAGCTAGGAAACCAAGAGGAGCGGTGAATTGCCTGAAATTTCGGGGTTTCTTGAAAATATAAGCTTAATGATACATACAAGAATTCGTGAAAATATTATTGATTTTTGATGTTTTTCTGATAACGTGGTATATGGATGACCCCTAATATAACAATAAAAGCAAATCTTAAATATATATACAAATCATTAAATTCAAATGTCTATGTTCTGTGAAATTGATACTGAGCAATCAAATGGAATAGGAAAATATGTGGGTCATTCCAAAATGTTTTTAAATCCGAGTCAAAATCCTGCGTAACTATGTCCGTGATTTAGCTAGCGATCCCTTTCCTAATAGTGGGTGCCAAAAAAAAGGCTAATTTTTCTTTACACACAAAAATTAGCAGAAGGAAGAATAATGTTGTCTTGACTAAAGTTAATGATTGGGATCGAGAGAATCCGATCGCAGAGCATTTCTTATTTTTAATTACTTATTTTACTCGGCTAATCCAGAAGGAATACAGAGAGCGAATAGGACAGGTGTGACATCACTAGTGAAGGAACAATAATTCAAATGCACATTTTTACAACTAGCATTTCTATATTTTAAAATTGCAATATTTCGCTGTAATCATCCGAAAGAATTACTCTTGTTACTTCACTAACGAAATTACTGTTACAGATTTCACGTTATTATTACTAGAGTGAATTTAATTACCACTGGCCATCTGGTATGACCGACGAATTCTCGTCCGGTTAAGTTACTGCTTAGAGAAATTACCAACTCAAGTTAAATGAAATGACGTAAAAGTCGTAGCACCTAAAGACCGACACAATCATTGTTACGTGAAGACCTGACTATAACTTTTCATTTTAAATTAAATTGAAGAAGTTCCTGGTAACATAGAAAATTCAAGGCCCATTTTAGCCGACCACGTGGTCACAGATACTATCTTTATAATCGTGCTCACAGTTTCTATCGTTATAATCTGATCACGAAATTCTCGATTTCACTTATTGAAACTTGAGCCGTTTTATAGTATTAAAAATGAAAGACACGAGTTAATCAAACAATCCTAAACCCAAGCCATTAAAAGTGATACACAGTTTATGCGGTTTAAAAGAAATTAGGTGAATACTATAAGAGAACGTTTACCCGGGTTAATTGTGGTAGGAGACACATTTTGAATAATTACTTTTAGACTTTGTAAATTACTAGTTCAAATTTTAAACGGACGCCTTGCGACGAGACGTCCAGACTGGACACGAAGTGAACAGAAAATAATGAAGTAAGGTATATGATGGTGATATTCCCCCTCATGGACGAACGGATCACAACAGCCCGAGGCTCTCCCCACCATGACTACCATCACCTTAATTTTTCGTCTGCTCGAGTGCTCGTTCAGCGTCAGCGTCAGCGTCAGTTACGCGATGAACGAAAAAAGTGCAGTTTATGTTCTGCTACCTTCGCCAAGAATTTCAACCAGAGAAAACAACACAACTGATATTCATTTCCCCTCTTAAAATAGAAAACACGGCAGTGATGGTAGTCATGGTGGGGCGAAATGGCCAGTCATGGCCATGGAAAGTCGTGGCCAGCGAAATATTCCGCTTGTCCTCACGGACCCTAATCGGACGTCACGTCATGCACAGATGACCGACACTAGATTTACTTTATCTAGGGATCAGAGAGATGGCGCCGGGCCCTCTTTTCGGGCCTGCGTGTACTGATGGAATTAGCAGATGATAGCGCACGACCCGTGGAAACCAATATAGCTGACCGCGAGCTGCGTGTCGAGTTATTTACAGCGGCTGTTCGGGAACAGAGATGGCATCTCCCTGGCTATGTAGCACGAACAGGACTCACATAAATACGAGTCCGTCTAGCCAGGATCCTCTTGGATCTGACGTCTGGATATTTTCTAGGTAATGAGCAGACTCGCCCGAGAGTGACCCTCCGTTCCTTGAATTCAACACCTACCAGATGTCCTGATCAGTTGTCCGAGAGCATAATCAGCTTCAACCAACAAATCTGCCTCGTCCTCAAGATCAATTACGTATATGTTTAAAGATGACAGTTGTGATTTAGCTTTTTTATATTATTTATTTGAAAACAAAAAACTGTATTTTAGCATTTGAAGCATTTATATGTAAGACAACTAGAGAAACATTCACACAAACAACGATGAAGACAACTTGAATTGTTTGAATAAAAGAGTGAGAACATCCTTCTCACTCTTTGCTTATTGTAGCCTTTGTGAAGGTCCGTCTTGAGTCAGTGGTCTATCAGAATTTTTTCGCAAAGACTGTTAAGCATCACGTCCATCCTGAGGCCGGTCAATTTGTTTGGATATTCACTGCTTTCCTTCGTGCCAGTGAAGTTGATGCGTATCTTGTACTGTGTGCGGTGAAGACAATAGTGTTAATCCCGCTCTTATCTAGAATTTCTCTTATCCATCTGCTGATGAATTGGACTGTTGCTTCATGATGTGGTCTCTTACATATGAGTGATAAAAAGCCTCACGTTGCTTGTGCTGCCTGAACTCAAGGAAGCTGTTCTTTTGATATGAGCTCCAAAAGTGGAAACAACACATAGCTTTGGTTGTTGCGCAAGCATTGGGATGTTAAGCAGTGGTTATGTTTTGTTCCTACCCAAAGTCTTAAGCTTGTCTGGTATCTTGATGTAGATGAAGTCTCTGGATAGCGTGCTTATATTAGGCTGTAAGATTTTGTTGTGAGTTCTGTACTCTTTGGCCCGTTATCAAAGCCATAAGCGTCACCAGTTTTTTGTCAAGTCTTGTAGTAACGCGTCTTCATTGGGTTAAAGTGTTGAAAGATACGTCAATGTTATTTGTGGATACCAAGTCGTGGCATATTTGGATGCTTGAGGTATCACATTTGCGACCATACTTGTTCCAGGGTCTCAGTAAAGAACTTCAAAATCGTACGTACAGGAATGCTGTATAGAGGAGTGTTGTTCGTTTGACAGAATTCCCACCAAATCTGGATTCTGTGGTTGTACTGGTTTAGGATACTTTCCGAAATAGATGCCAGCATACTGTGATAGCCTCATCAGAGGCCCCTCTCATCTTGAATCCCTTCCTGATAATCGTACGGCTACCAGGGTAAACTTCTCCGACAGTGGGTGCTATTGTCTGAAAGGACAAAAAAGAAGTCTTTTGTTAGGTTGGAAGTAAATCGGTTCAGATACTAAAAGTGATTTGAATATGGGATATCAGACTTGCGAAGGCCATAGGGGAACCACCACAACTGCTTCATCCCTGTCTCTTTCAATTTTTCTCAGCATTTTTAATATTACTGAAAAAGGTGGAAATGCATAAAAGAAGTATCTGGCCCAACACATTGTGAACGCATTAAGTTCAGGATCTTCTTGCCAATAGATGGATCTCTTCAATTTTTTGTTCGTGCTGGAAGCGAAGAGATCTATGGCATATTCCCCAAAAGTTTTCATTACTTTTTGGAACGCTCAATTTGCTAGTTCCCACTCTGTTTCTCTAATCAATAATCTGGACTGCACGTAATGGGGTGCAATGTGTGCCTGACACACGAGCGGCCAAGTTTGGCTCTTTTTAGCCGGGGGGGGGGGGCAAATTGATCTGAATATAAGCGGCACTAAACTTGTATGGTCGTTAACAGGCGACTAATCTCTTGACGCAATAAAGTTTCTAAGTGAGCCTTTGTGTTTTAGAATTTTCCCTACATTTTCGTCTGGAATCATTTATTTCCAGTGATAAATCATTTCTAGGCTCGGAATATTCGAATGAAGACTTTATGATGCAGCATTATATATACACTCATCCTTGAGAGTCTTTAAAAATGTATTGATAATCTTCAAGCAAGAAATAATATTTCTTAGACAGATAATTTCTGGGAATTAACAAAATCGAATGTGGAACTAGGTTGAATAACTTTGCTTTTAATTCTTTTACCCGAAAAATCTTTGAATATCGAAAGATATATAATTGTATATGCACTCCTCGACACACTCTGAACAATGTTTGTTTAAATCGATCAAAGTTTGGTTAAATCAAAGAAATAAATGCATTGGTATACAGTTGACTAAAATTTTGATTGATTCAGTCAAATCAAAAAATTTACGAGAAAATCTTAGAAACGAAGGCAAAAATCGCTCAGATATAGTAGAAGTGGATTTGTGAGATAAACTTATATCGTTAAGAATTCACCTCAAGCAATCTCTTGTAAATTATTCCCCTAAGAAGGTTTTTTGTGACTCCTGTAAAATTAGGTTGAATAGAGTTAAGTGGTTTTAATTTTCCATAGCTCAATCTCAAACGCTTTGTCTGTATCTGTCGCAAGCGCGAAGCGATCTTTTTAAAAATTAAAATTAATATAAAAACTACTTGCAAACAACAATGGCAGCAAACTTGACTATTATATCAATTGAGCGGGTGATTAAAAATTTATTGGATGTTGGATGTATCTGAACTAGTTGAAACATTTGCTCAGAGTAAAGCAAGGCGAGCAAATTTCTTGTGAATCCTCATTATATATGAATAATGTAAGTAATTTAAATAATATCAATAATGTTTAAATCAAAAGTGAAGTATAGGTATGCAGAAAATGTCTATTCTTGTTTTTTTTTTTAAAGAAAGAGTTAGAAATTCATGTTCGTGGAAGGAGGAGGGGGACTGTGGAAAAAACATTATTTGCACACCGCGGGCAAATGTATAGCGCCGGCCCTGATAGGAAGCGTGTATCCAGATGTCTCGAGCTTCGCACCATCGCCAAATCTGTCTACTCAGTTTAGTAAGCTTAGGATAATTGATTCCCCCCATTCTATTAAGGTATGAAATGGCTGCTGTGTTGTCTATCCTGAGGAAAAATTCGCAGCTATGACGATTGTTATTACTAATGTTTAATTGGATAGACTGAAATTTGAATTTAGCAATTCAACAAGTTAGGTAATGGAAGTGGAAGTGCAACGTCTGCTTCGGTCGTGTATTTCTCTTCGCTGGGCAGGTCTGGTCTAGATATTATGTAGATGACCAGGAACTTGAACGTGTATGGGGCAGAGCAGAGCCCGAATGGCATGCATTGAAATTAAAAACTTTCCCTATTGGAATATGTAGATAGCCATCTTCCAGGTCTATTGAACTCATGTAACATCCTCTAAGGACGTTGGATAAAGGGGACTTAGAAATTTGTTTGGTGGTCCCCAATTATGAACACATCTCTGACCCAATATTTATTTTCGGAAGTAGATTGTAGTATAAATAGACAAAACCCACCAAGTATTCGGGGTCTGATGAAATCCTGGAATCCATATAACGTAAAAAACATTGCGTTTTTTATGAGAAAATTAATATTTGCATAGAAAATATTCATTTTCTGAAGCGTTGAAATCAACACCGAGCAGACAAATCCCGAGAAATAGATGGCGAGTGTCAAACACACTTAACTTCAGTCTTATTTTACAGACACAACATCGACACTAAGTAAAAAAACGCTCTGTATAGCATCTTTCCACAAACTAGACTTCACAATTATGAAGCGAATTCCGCGATTCAATGGGAAACAAAAGTGAAAAACACTTCCAAATTTTTTGAGAACTACGCGACAAAATTTGACAGGTGAAGAAGCAAGAGAAGCCCAGATAGCAGCGCGTTCACAAGGCGGTGGCGGCCTCTTTTTGTACTAAAATTATATAATCGCAGATTACCCAGAGAATCGCGGTCGGTAATTTATCTTTTTCCTCAAAACAAATTATCGGAATATATAAATAGAAAGTAACAATTTTCGTTATGAACATGCGACCTGAAATTATTTTTTGCAGGAATACAAAAATAAAATACTAATTATAAAGTTATTCACTAAGTTCGCAAGTCATTTGTAACTACATAAATTTATTAAGTTTAGACAATTATTTACTGCTAACTTCACAAGTCACTTTCCTTTATAAATAAATAAATTTACCAACCTTGTGAAATTATTTATTTATAAATACACAAGTCGTTGTTTTTTATGATTAAACAAATAAATGAATTTACTAAATTTGCGAAATTAATTGTTTCCAAATTCACAGGTCCATTTATTATAAACAAATAAATTTCCTAAGTTTTCAAATTATTTATTCATAAATTCACAAACTATTTCCTTTATAAAAAAATTAATTTACTAATCTTGTGACATTATTTATTCATAAATACACAAGTATTTATCCTTTATGAATAAATAAATATATAAATTGACGAGCTTTGCGAAATTATTTATTTCCAAATTCACAAGTCTATTTATTCATTCATAAGGGAAATAGGCTTGTGAATTTGGGAATAACTAATTTCGCAAATTCGGTAATTTTATTTATTTATTCATAAAGAACAGAGACTTGTGAAATTGGTAAATAAATAATTTCGCAAATTTGGTAAATTTATTCATTTATAAAAATGAAAAAAAAGATAAATTACCAAATGCGATTCTCTCGGTAACCTGCTTTTTTATCATTTTAGTAAAAAAGTGGCCGCTACCGCCTTGTGAACGCGCTGCTAGATCGGTTTCTCTTGCTTCTTTATCTGTCGTCGCGTAGTTCTCAAAAAATTTAGAAGTATTTTTCAATTTTGTTTCGCATTGAATCGCGAAATTCGCTTCATAATTGCGAAGTTTATTTTGTGGAAGGATGCTATACAAAGCTATACAGAGCGTTTTTTTCTTTAAATGTCGGTGTTGTGTCTGTAAAATATGACTAATGTCAAGTCTGTTTGACTTTCGTCATCTCTTTCTCGGAAGTTGTCAACTCAGTGTTGATTTCAACGTTTCAAAAAATGAATATTTTCCATCAAAATATTCATTTTCTCATAAAAATGCGATGTATTTCACGTTATATGAATTCTAGGATTTCATCAGACGCCGAATATTTGGTGAGTTTTGTCTATTTATCCTAAAATCCACTTCTGAAAATAAATATGGAGTCAGGAGCGTGTTCATATTGGGGGCAACCAAAAAATTTCTAAGTCCTCTTTATCCAACGTCCTTAAGGGCGTTGGAACCAGGTCTTATAACCTCAAAATTGACCTGCCTCATTTTACTCCGTAAATACTAGAATTACATCTTTTCAGATACTTAGGGCCTACTCCTGTTTTGAATCAAGTCTGTATTCAGAGTGAAAAATTGGCTAATTTCCATACTTTTTGTGTAAAGCCATTTTTTCAAATGCTTAGATCAGAATCCAAAAAAATCCTTTTACACAATAAGTATTCAAAATAGCCAATTTTATTAATTATTTCTCTGATTCTTTCGACTGAAATCTATATGCATTTTAAATTGCCAGCCGTACGAACGGTTTGGAAATATTTTTCAAAGATATTTCAAAAATTATTAGAGATAATTGAATATTTAATTAGATTATTAAATATATGTAAAAAGTAATGAAGAAAAGTTGATATAGAAAAAAAGATGAGAATTTCTGGAGAAGAAATATCACTAAAGGAGCAAGAAACAAGGTAAGCGCATCTGTGAATTTTTCGCAAAAAACAATATCAAAGTTGCAACACAATGCCAAAGATTTTAATAATATTTTTCAAATATTCTAATGTTGAGCGTTTAATTCCATGATAATGTTTTTCTAAGAATTTTTATCTAATTATTCAACTATGATTTTATAATTACGGAAAATGACAGAAGAGCTCCGCACCAATGTACAGAGAATGGATTTTAGTCAAAATGTCTAATTATAATTTTTTTTATAATTTGGAACTTGCAGATCAATAATCCGAAAGAAAATTATGAGCAAAATGGACAATTTCACTTAAGCAATTGCTAAATTTCTAATTTTTACATGTATTTGACAGAAAAATTCGCCTATTACTAAAATTGTATCCTTCACAAGGAAATTGACATTTCCTGAAAACCAAAACCGCGGGATATTTTTTTATTAAACTATTAGGGCCATAAATCCCTTTACAATAAATGTCAAAAACATCTCTTAGCAAAGACGGTTATTGTATTCATTTTAAGAGTTGTTTTATCGCCCCTTAAAGATTCAAGCAAGGAATTTGACATTTCCAAAAAATTAAAACTACGAGGAATATTTCTAAGTTTTTGGGGTGATAAATCACTCCCAAATAAGAGCAGGAAGCGTACTCTACCGGAAAAAGTGTTTGAATTTCTTTTGACGGTTGTTTTAACATTCCTTAAAGATTCAAGCAAGGAAATAGATATTTCCAAATAACAAAAACCAGGTAAAATTTTTTGAATAAACTATTGGGATGGAAAATCACTTTTCAAAAAGTACGGGAAGTGGCCCCCACCATAAAAAGGGTTCAAATTTAATTTAAGGGTTATTTTGACATCCCTTTAAGATTCATGCAAGGAAATCGACATTTTCAAATAACAAGAACCAGGGGAAGTTTTTTGATCAAACTACTTGAATGGGTTATCACTTCAAAATGAGAAAATAAGTGCAGGAAGCGGCCTCTTACAGAAAAAGTGTTTTGAAGTGATTTCTCACCCCAATAGTTAATTTTGAAAAACCGTGGTTTCGGTTTTCTGGACATGTTGATTTCCTTGCTTGAATGTTCAGTGGATGCTAACGAGCTTTAAGATAAATTCAACAACCTTTCCTGCTAGGAGACGTTCTCCACATTCATTGTAAAGTGATTTCCGACCCGAATAGTTTAATCAAAAAGTCTCCCGTGGTTTTGCTTTTTAGGAAATATTGATTTTCTTGCTGAATGTTTATAGGATCTTAAAAATCTTTTTAATTAATTCAACTACCTCTCCTGCTAGGAAATGTTTTACAAATTTTTTATTAAGTAAATTCCGACCCTGATAATTTAGTAAAATAATCTCCAGTGGTTTTGGTTTTTTGGAAATTTCGATTTCCTTGCTTGAATCTCTTGTGGTAGGAAACGCTTTCTGCACTCATTTTGAAGTGATTTCTCATTCCAAGTGCTTGATCAAAAAATCTCCTGCGGTTTTAGTTTTTTCGGAAATGTTTATTTTCTTATTTCTCCTTCAAGGGATGTTAGAACAACCCTCAAAATAAATTCAACCACTTTTCTTAGCAATGAACGCTTCCTGGACAATTATTTTCAAGTAATATTCCACCCCAGTAGTTCAATTGAAATATCTCCCGTGGCTTTTGTTTTTTTTTCGTCATTTCCTTGGTTGAAACTTTAAGGGATGATAAAATAACTTTTAACATGAATTTAAACTCTTTCCCTGCCAGGCGGTGTTTCTCATATTTATTGTGAAAATATTTCCGACCCCAATATTGCAGCCAAAAAATATCCCGTGGTTTTTGGTGTTTAGCAAATGTCGATTTTCTTGATGGAGTGTTTAGGGGATGTTGAAACAACCCTCAAGCATCATGTTTACAAAAAATTGTGAATCTGTCAAGTTTATGGGTACAAAACTTCTATTTCAGTGGATCTGATCTACAAAATATGATGCATCTAGACGAATCTAACAAAAAATTCATGAGAATGATAACATTTCAATAACAGACGAATGTTTGTAATAAAATGCATGTATAAATTTGAAGTTTGACAATTGTTTGAGTGAAAACTGTCCATTTTTTGGGCGATTTTTTTTAGAATCATTGATTTGCAGGCGTCCGAAATTATAAAAAAAAGTTAGAATTAGACATTTTGACTAAAAGCCATTTTTTATGCATTTGATGCACGGTCCTTTATTGTTGCTCGAGTAAGCATGGAAATATTTCACTGTTCATTTGAAAATACAAAGTCATGCTGAGTACTCATTTAGTGAAAATAATTGAAAATTGTTTTTCAAATATCTTTAAAAAATATTTGCAAAACGTTACAGCTGAAAATTCAAAATGCATTTAGGTTTCAGCCAAAAGAATCAGAGAATTAACAGTACATGTAGCACGAGCATATTCATACAAATCTGGAAAAAAATTAAAACAGTTTGACGCGCTTGGAAGATATTTATAAATGTAGAGGATGGAATAGAAGTTTTAAGTTTCCAAACAGTTGTACCTGTAAATGTAAACATAACCTCGAATTGAATCACAAACTTTAGGACAATCTTCCTTATAGCGAATTCGGTTATCCGCACAGGAGTACTCCAAGAGTGCTCCGAACCAGTGTCGAATGTTCGATTTGACAACTCTGC
>JAUMHM010066609.1:0-14276 GCA_032362435.1 Melikaiella ostensackeni
TTACAGTGAAGAGCATGGAAAAAGATTCCATCAAGATATTAAAGAGATGGAACGTCGCTGCCAAGGGAGGTGGGATATAAACATGATGGCAGACTTTTGTTGGACATTGAAGAGAGAACATGCACTGAAAGGAGTTCAAAGTTCATCACATCGATCTTGCGAAGATAAAAGAGTGCGATACTCAAGAAGGGCGTGAATTGACAGGAACTTGCTGTGAATTCGGACTCAGGAACCCAGAAAACATAGGATACGACCACTTTGTATTGAAAAAATACATGTTTTACATAAAATTACCAATCTGCTACGTTTTTTTCTTGAGGTTAAAGACGAAGTGTGACGTCATAAAACCACAACGACTCCGGATTCGTACTCAGAGATCTCGAAGACATAGAATATGACCACTTTTCATAGACGGGAATTATGTGTCACCTGAAATCAGCGATTTTCCATTTTTTTTTTTTTGAGGTTAGCGACGAAATGTGACGGGATGGAGCTAAACCGGCTCCGGATTCGGATTCGGCGACCTCAAAAACGTAGTGTAAGCCTATTCTTGTTTCTGGGGCTGGCAACTTTTTTTTGTGGAGCTGTGTTATTAAAACATACTCTACTTTCAGAATCTGCTGAGAACTTGGAGATCAGAGGATTACTTCGAAAAACTCCAAGGTGAGTAAAAAATAGTTAATTCGTTAGACATGGAGCTTTCAGGACTTCATGTAAGTAATATCACCTCATTATACCGATGAGTCATTCAGATAAAAATAGTTAGGGAAAATTCACATTAAATCCACTTGAAATCCGAGCAGAAATTCACTATGGATTCTCCAATCGTTTGGCAACAATGTTTTTTTGTGGATCTTCATGTGAATTTACATACTTCAAGGATAGAACGAGATTAGGTTACTCAGGTAAAATCGTGAAAGTTCCACATGTCGCTCATTAAGTATTTTTTACCTACGTTTGAGTTTCTTAATTTAATAGGAATTTCTCCAAGTTTTATACTTCCTTCAGGACAAATTGATTTTTATTGAATGATGTATTTTTCCTTTCAGGAGTAGGAACTCTACTAATTTTAATAGTTAGGATTACTACTTGAAATAATTAGAACTACTGATTTAATTGTAAGGTTTACTAATTAATTAGTGAGCCTTAGTACTTAAAGCAGTAATTACAACTATCTGAAAATGATATCTACCATCGGAAGTTGTTACGACAACAAGTAAAGTAGTAAGAACAACTACTGCCATTCTTGCAAGTCAAAGTAGTAACCACAACCATAATTGGCAGCGGTATATATTACAAACTAAAGTAGTTGGCCCTACTACTTTATTAGTTGTCCCAACCATTTTTTTTGTAGCTTAGCGCAGTGTAGGGCATTTGAATGCCATAGTAAGTAAAACCGGTGTTGCTAAACGAGTAAGGAATTTAAATGAAAAGCTGTTGAGGTTAGGAGTGTCTTCTTGATGAAAATTATTATTGTTTTAATAGCTACCGTTGATTTAACTAAAAACTTTTGGATTTTTATTGAATTTGGTGATTAAAAATACACGATAGTAGTAGCCGAACCTTAAATTTATGCCTGTATATCGATGAATGGGTGGCCAATCATTGTCATCGTGCATAAAGCAGAAACATAATGATTGGCCACAATATCTGAAAAGCAAATGACTAATATCTCTGCAAAAATTCATTCAAAATTTTTTTCAATTTTTATAGACTATGTATACAATTGTTTGTCACTTTGTCTTACGAATAATGAGTGGAAATCATGTCGAAACCAGTTTTTGGTCTCGGACAATCATTATACAATTTAGAGGCTAATCACTGCGCTTTAAAAGTCAGTAATCTATATAACCTGATGTGACCAATGACTGTATTTCACCACCTTTCAGTGGCCAATCGTACAATCATTGGCCTACGCTAATCACTATGTCACTGTGGCCAATCATTGTTTTATCATTATTGTTAATTTATTTAGATATAAATTGTTTACTACTTTTAACGCAAAGGTTTACGTACATAGATTGTAGGTGATAACGTATGAATTGTATAAACTTGCTTTAAAGTATAAAAAGTTGAGATTTTACGCAGGAGAGATCAAATTCTTTAATGATTAGTTTGTAGTTTCACATTTCTTCCCATGTCTTCTGCATCTATTCCTAAAATTTTGTAATCATAACACGATTCTAACACTGAATATCCAACTCTTCAATCTCATTTCTTCCCGTGAATGGGGGATGGGAAATATCGCGATTTTCTTTTAACGTAGGTTTTCGAGGTGAAGAAAAAAAACATAATATTTGCACGGCCAAGCCCGTTCGGCGAGACGAAGTCGGCATAAACGGAAATTACTGGGGCCATCTTGTAATTATACGGCTAATAGGAACGTAATTTAGTGTCTCGAACTCGAGTAACCAGCGGCACCGACCAAACGAGGTGGCGGAGGCAGCAGCCTTCGCGGAAAATTAAAATAATAAACGGCATCGTTAGGATTCATCATCTGATTTTAATTTCCATTTCGAAATGATTGCGCATTATCTCCTGGAGGGCCGTTACCGTTTCTGGATTTACTGCCAAGGGGCAAGCACAACACGCTCTTCTTCGTTTGCCTCTCCTCTTCCACCTTAAATACCAATTTTTCACGCTCATACCACTTCCACCTTTTTTCTCCTCGACTGAGCGAAAAGCAATCGAAACTTATTTACAGTTTGATTTGCTGTCCCTCAAGGGAGACATTAGCTTTTAAACCGCTTAAAGTACATGAAAACGGTTCACATTAAAGAAAACGGCGATGAATGAGACAAGACAATATGCCGCTCAAGAAAAATTACAATAAACAAATTGAGCGTGATGTAAACTCATGTGTAATTCCAGTGAAAAATTTTTAACTCCATATAGTCTGGAATGACGTTGAAATTGCCGAATTTGAGGGGTTAACCTTCGATCGATACAGTTGATTTCTGTTTCACGGTATTGTGAAAAAATCTCCAATGATCGGTTGTTATCAACCTCGATGATAATTGATAGTAATTTCCCGAAGATTCAACTAAATTCACGTAATTTGGAATGAATTCAACATATTTCACTTCATCTTACTTTAAATCTATGTGACTCATATGACTTTATTGTGAATTATGATTAATTCATAAGTAGGTTCAACTAAATCTTAATAACTGAATTTTGGTAAATTCAAATTGAATTGTATCAAATTAGAATTCGTTTCCATTTCTTCTAATAAATTTAACTAATTTAAGAGAAATTTAAATGAATTCAACAAAATTAATTTCTTTGAGGTTAATATTAATTCAGATCGATTGAAGATAATAATAAGTGAACTCGAGTAATATCAGCTGAATTCAAGTGAATTGAATTAAAGTGAATTCTAATCAATTAAAACTCAATTCTAAATACAAATAGAATTATAGTGAATTTTAGCCGTTTGACAGTAAATTCAAGTCAGGTTCATTAAATTTGATTGAATTTAACGTAGATTCAAGAAGATTCCGTCATAATTGAAGATTACTTCAATTCCAGAGAATTTCGTTTAATTTTCAGTAAATTTAAAACAATTTTATCATAATTCAAGATAAATTCATGAAAATACGAGTGCATTCAAGTGACATTAACTGATTACATCTGAGTTTAAATCAATTAAAACTTTTAAAGTGAATCCAAATAATTTCAGATTGAATTATCGGAAATTCAAACAAGATTCTAGTAAATTGAAATAGAACTACCGTGAATTCAAATCGAATTCTAGTAAACTCTAATTGAATTATAGTAGATTCCAAATAAATTCTAGTAAATTTTATTGGATTCAATTAAATTCCACTGGATTTAAAGTAAATTCAACCGAATGTAGGTGAATTGTATTTCAAATGATCGAAAGTCAGTTCTAGAAAAATCTGACGAGATCAACTACATTCAAGTGAATCTAATAATGTTGATTCAACAGCTACGTACATTGAGCGATTTGATTCTAAGCGATTTTCTTACACTCTCTTTGCCTTTTGTATATTAAAATAAACACTATTATTGTCAATTCCATCCATCATCAAAGAGATTTAGCACTTTTATAAACAATTTCATTCGTCATCGAAGACATTTTAACTTTTCAATTTCATGTTTCAACTTTTCAATGTCGAGATATACCATTCGATGCTATTATTATCGAATTAATACTCCTCAATTACGAAGATTGGACGATTTCTTCGATTTTATCGTAGATAACAGGCTGAATAATTTTTGAATACACTCATCGTCTCCTATATGTAAATAAAAACACTTTCCTAAACAATTAAAACCATCATCGCAAAGATTTAAAATTTTTAAAGTCGAGATATAACATTTGATGCTATTATCACTGATCCACATAAATGACCTATGTCCTCGCTGGAAGTGACATATTTTCGAAGTACTTTTCAATTCTGAACTCGAACCTGGCTTCCGTTTGTTGCTATCGGATTTAGTTTAATAGATATTTTCCATTAAAATTTTCAATAAAAAATTGTTTAACGATTTTTCAAAGGCCATGTCACCACAGGTCATCTTGATGCGTTTTTTAACGCAGTTGGATTTGTTTGTTTTTTCATGAAGAACCATTATCTGGAAAAAAATTTAAATTCGGATTATTCGCTTCTGAGATATATTGAAAAATGTGTACACTTCTTTTCAATTTCCGAAAACTTGTACTCAATACTGCTCTTGGCATCAGATGTTCAATTGTAGAACATAAGACTATCACTCACATTTTATTCGTTTCTGAATTTCATACAGTTGTGAAACATAAGACCATCAATCATGTTGTTACATGTTTATGAATTTCATACAGTTCTAAAATATAAGGCGATCAATTACATTGTCATATGTTTCTAAATTTCATGCAGTTCTAAAACATAAGACGATAACTCACATTGTCATATGTTTCTGAATTTCATGCAGTTCTAAGACATAAGACGATAACTCACATTGTATTTGTTTCTGAATTTCATGCAGTTCTAAAACATAAGACGATCAATCACATCATTACTTGTCTATGAATTCCAAACAGTTTTGAAACATAAGGCAATCAATTACATTGTCATTTGTTTCTGAATTTCGCAGTTCTAAAACATAAGACGATCCCTCACTTTATTATTTGTTTCTAAATTTCATTAAATCGATCTTGGCTGGATCTCTTCGGTGAAACTTGTCTTTAATGATAGTGGTTAAGTTCATGTTTCTTTCCCTTGAGGGTTTCTACCATTTGTATTTTTGTATTCTTAGGTTTAATTCATTAGAAATAAGGTAAACATATTTGTGTTTTTCACTTTGAGCCAGTAGATATAAGATCTGTACATATACATTAGGAATTAAATTTTTTTTTGTTAAGTTGAAATAAACTGAGCAAATGTCAGATAGGTGTAAGAATAATCCCAATTTTTTGTTTCGTTTGTGGTTTTTATACACCAACAAATCAAAGACAACCACTTACCGACGCGATTGAAACAGGATGTCGGTTTTCCTTCGGTAGAATTTTGAAAAATGTGAATCAGGCATGGGAACCTCAATATTGCTGTCTTACTTGTGCGATTGAACTGAGGTCTGCAAGTCGAGGAAATCATTCAAATCTGAATTTTTGTACACTGATGATTTGGAATGAACCGAAAAATCGTAATGTTGATTTTTATTTCTGTAATACCACACTCATAAAGGGCTTTAATGCAAAGAATAAGCAACAGATTGCTTATGCTGATGTCCTATCCGTGGCCAAGCCAGTTTTTATATGTGTGCCTAAAGCAGAAAATAGCTTGGGTGTAATCGAAAATAAGCGGCCTGATTCTGGAGGGGATGAACCAGAACCGAAACTTTCGAAAGAAATACCGATTTTATTCGATCAAGCTGAATTGAACGATCTCATAAGAGATCTTAATCTATCGAAGGATAAGGCTGAATTGTTGGGATCTCGATTAAAGAAAAAGAATTTATTGAACGAAAATGTGAGAATTTCGTACCGCAATCGCGGAAAAGGTCTGGCCAATTTTTTCGGACGAAGACGGTCTTATTTATTGTAACGACGTGAATAAATTGATGAAAGCTGTCGGACATAAGCACATAGTCAGCGAATGGCGTTTATTCATCGATTCAAATAAAACTAGTCTGAAAGGCGTTTATCTGCATAATGGTAATGAGTTTCCTTCCATACCTGTTGCCTATGCTTCACATTTAAAAGAGTGCTACGATGTTATGAAAATCATGCTTCTTCTAAAAATAAATTGTCACGCTCACTGTTTGTCAATCTGTTCAGATTTTAAAGTGATTGCTATGTTATTAGGACTGCGGACAAGATACACGAAGTATTGTTGCTTCTTATGTTATCGGCACAGCCGTGCTAGGGACAAACATTATACTGTCAAGATTTGATCCGAACGCGACTCGTTCGAACCAGAGCAAAGAAATTTTGCTGAAGACCCTCTGATAGGCCCTAAAAGTGTGATTCTGCCATCTCTACATATCAAACTCGGGATAGTTAAGAACTTCGTAAAAGCAATAGCTCGAAACGGAAACGCATTTGCCTATCAGAAATCAAAATTCCCAAAACTTAGCGAAGCGAAAATCAAAGAAAGGTTTTTTATAGGGTCTCAAACTCGTGAGCTTATGCAAGGCTCAGAATTCGACGAATGCTTAAGCAGTGAAGAGAGGAAAACTTGCTTTTCCGTACAGTATATGATCCGACATTTCCTAGGAAATCACAAATCTAAGCGCCACAAGCGGTATTTGAATGAAATTTTGACACGATTCCAAGGTCTGAATGTAAATATGTTATTAAAGATACATTTTTTACATTCACACTTAGATTTTTTTCCTGGAAAGTTGGGATTAGTGAGTAATGAGCATGGAGGAAAATTCCACGAAGATATTAGCAACTATTGAGAAGAGATATCAGACTAAATGGAGAACCAATAGTTTTGTTTATTATTGTTGAAGTCGCATTCGTGAGAACCGATAAAAAAACATGTTCGCTCAAGCAAATATCGAACATTTTAATATAGAGAAATGAAGATCTGATGCCCAGTACAGCATTTAGCACAAGTTTTCGGAAATTAAAAAGAAGGGTGCACATTTTTCAAGATATCTCAGAAACGGAAAACCCGAATTAAAATTTTTTTCCAGATATTTATTCTTCAGGAAAAAAAAATCGACTCATAGTTTATGTCAAAAAAGTACATATGTCCTGAATTGCAGTGCATTGAAATTAGATATCGCTAAGATAAGACGATATTCACAAACTGTGTTAAAAAACGCATCGGCATGACCTGCGGTGAGGGCAGAAAAACATTTTTCGCCCTTTAAAAAAATGGTTAAACAGTTTTTCATTGAAAATTTTGATTGCAAATTTCTATTTAACTAGATCTGATAGCAACAAACGGAAGCCAGATTCTTGTTCAGCATTTACAAGTACTTTGGAAACGAATGTCACATTCAGCGAGGACATAGGTCATTTTTGTTAATCAGTGTATCGTCAAATTAACACTTCTCAATTACCGAGACCGGAAGATTTTTCGATGATATCGTAGATAACAGCCTCAGTGATTTTTGTAGACACTTGTCATCTTTTGAGTATCAAAAAGAACACTTTTATAAACAATTCTATCCATCATCAAAGAGATTGTAACTTTACAAAGTCGAGATATACCATTGGATGCTGTTACAGTCATCACAGAGTGTCACCTATTCACCTTTTGTCATCTATTTTAAAACTTGTCACTTATTTCACTCATTTTAGAAATTTATCACCCTTTTACCTTTTTTTATTTGAGAAACTAAAATTTTATTAAAAATTGCAATTTACAATGCCTTGGAGTTGATTCGTGTGAGTTGAAGTGAGCTGCAGTTTTGTTGAGACTGGGCGAAACCCAGAAAATGACAGTCACTTTATTTTCTGGTCAAGAATTTTTTGAATTCTTGTAGTTTTAGCAGAAGAACTAATTCAATCAGGACTCCAAGTGGGAAGTCTTACAGCTCTAAAGACTTCCAATTTATGAATTGTTAAATTTTAAGGACTATTTGTTGTAAAATTATTTAATTTTGAAGCTTGAATTTGAGAATTTTAATTTTTTTAATCTCGCATCTTTTAATTATTGAATTCAGAACGTTGAAAATTGGCGAATATACAATTTTTTATGTTTATTTTTAAGCCGGATAGCGAGTCGCTTTTTCACTTTTGCTTGCTTTTGTTAAATTGTTAGCCTCCTATTCCGAATATGATTTAAATTGAAAGGATTTCCAATTTAATATTATCAACTTGAAATATATACAAAATTGTCTATATCAAATTTAAATTTCTCCAAGGTGTATATTTTCGAAATGAAGGCCTTAATAATCGAAGAATTTCTTATTCATAATATTCAAAATTCAATCATTTTAGTTCAAAACATGATAAATTAAACCATTTCAGTTCTGTATTGTTTGAATTTCAACAATTGTTTTTTGAACCCTTCCATAGATTTATCACATTTATGCAAATTCAATAATTTGATATTCAAGTATGTAGCAAGAATTGGACAGTTTCAAATTAAAAAGCTTGATAATTCAGTAATTTTACGTTTAAAGCCTTCAATACTTAACAAGAAATTGAATTTTCAAAATTTCGAAATTGAACCCTATAAGATTTTGCAAATTTATTCCGAACTGAAATTTTCAATAAGTGTTGAATAATTCTAGTTTGACACATTCAAAATTACTTTGATTTGAATTGAAATCGTTCAAAGTTGCGCAATTAGATATTGAAGCCTTTTAGTACTTTAATAACTATTATTTCCAAAAGACGAAAATCGAGAAATTTCAGGTTGAAATTTTTTGAATTGAACAATTTTATGTTGGGTGCATCTGAAATTGAAGAAATGTGAATTCAAACGTTATTGTACAATTTTCATTTGAAATCCTTTATAGTTGAATAATTTTAAATTGAAGATACTAAAACTTTCATAATTTTACTTTGATACTCTATATTTGAATATATATTTTATAGTTGAACAGTTTAGTGTTTCAATGTTCAATGTTCAATTTCAATTTTTTTTTCTGTTTGAAGATCCCAAAATAAAAGTTGTTCAATTCTGATGGCCTCTACTTTCGAATTATACGTACTATTTTAAATACTTTTCATTTCGAGAGTCTTTAATTTCTATTTTTTGTTTTGAACACTTCAAAATTCAAGTGTAGAATTGTTCCGCATTAGATTTGTAAACTCAGACATTCATATTTGAATAGGTACTTCAAATTTTGAAACGCGGAAAATGGGTCGTAATTATTTGTGAGTCTTGAATGACCACTAGGGTGTCTCTCATTTTATAAAATCTAATTTTTTTTGTTCACATTCTCCAGTTTTGTTTGAATGACAAAAAAAATGATCTCCAAATTTAAGAGATATTGGTTGAAGACCATGAAGTTTCTCATTGATTTAACATGAGAAAAATACAACTTTTTGCATGATTGTTCGACCTATACAAAAATTTTTTCGGTCACCTACTCGTGACCTATTTTCGAAAAAAATTCACCTATTCACCTTTTTTAACTCTAATAGGTACAGTGACGACTGTGTTGTCATCGAATTAACACTCCTCAATTACCAAGATCAGACAATTTTTTCGATTTTATCGTTGATAACAGTCTGAATGATTTTGTAACACACTCGTCGTTTTCTATATATAAATAAAAACACACTTCTAAACAATTTCAATGTACTTGACGTTCAGAACGTTCCAATGAATGAAACATTCTTCCTCACTTCTATTTTGTCCATAATATTGTTCCAACTATAATTTAAAATAATGCATTAGAAGTTTCTTCCGATAATCTATTATTCCCAGTATAAATGGACAAACAAGTACTGTTTATAGTTTGCAAGGGATCGTTCACATATTACGTAACGCATTTTTCTTTTGTTTAAATAAAGAAGAGAATAAAATTGCCGTGAAATTTAGAAGGACACAACGATATAAACAATAGAAAAACGTGTTACGTAATATATGAACGATCCTCAAAGCCATCAGTAAAAAATGTCGTTCATTTGAACCTTCAGAACTTCAAGCACATCAATTGCATCCATCATCGAAGAGATTTTAACTTTTCAATGTCGAGATATAACATTACATGCTGTTATCATCAAATTAACACTTCTCAGTTACTAAGACCGGAGGATTCCATCGTCTATATCGCCGATAACACCCTGAGAGATTTTTTTTGGACACTCGTCGTCCTTTGTTTTTCAAAAAGGACACTCTTATAAACAATTCCATCCATCATCGAAGACATCAAAGTCGAGATGCACCATTGGATGCTGTTATCATTGAATTAACACTTCTTAGTTACGAAGACCGCACAGTAAAAAAATGGATCATTTTTGTTGCAGAGCATTTTGCTCCAGCGATCATTTGACTCTCGAGATCGTAATGACTGTTCAATCGGATCATTTTGACCTGCTTTCAGGGTCATCTGTCAGCATAAGCAAAATGGCCGCCAGTTTTTTGTGCGGATACAATAACCTAAGTATTTTGTTTAAACGCGTGCTAGTGACAACTATAAACAGAAGATATATTCTGTTATCAAGTTTCTCTATATTCTAGCTTTTCAAGTACACTGCACGATCAAAAATCATAAAAACTTCGCATATGAGCTAAAGTACTCCAACAACGTCGGCCATCTTGTCTTGACTTGATTATACATAAACCTGAATCAAATCATTATGACCTCAAAAATCAATCATTAATTCCGGCCGATCAAAATGCTCTTGATTTCGCTATCATTTTTGTTGCATATCAAAATGATATTGATTCCCGTATCACTATGAACATTATTTTTGACTGTGTACCTAATAACCTCAAAATAAAATATAACAAATGTTTGAAAATTTCAAGAAATTATAACTAAAGAAATAGTTCTGGATGACTATGTAATGCTTTCTTTGGATGTTGTTGCAATGTTTCCGAGTATACCTTCGGAATTAGTTAAAAAAGAAAGTTAATTTTAATTGACTTTGATTGTTTCTTTTTGGAATTATGGATTTTAACAGAATTTGTAGAAATTATGAAAATGGGATGGATGTGATTGGGGTACCGATAAAAAATATAAATAAATATTAAGTAATTGTATTCGACTGAATAAAAAACTGATATTAGCTGCATTACAGAAATAAATTTTGATACGCGAAAATTAATTTTCATCGAAGAATGGAAAAAGAGATCAAAGAACACTCGATATTAATTTCTGTGTT
Organism: Melikaiella ostensackeni; assembly: GCA_032362435.1. Lineage (NCBI taxonomy): Eukaryota > Metazoa > Arthropoda > Insecta > Hymenoptera > Cynipidae > Melikaiella > Melikaiella ostensackeni. The sequence goes on from JAUMHM010066609.1 coordinate 11,249, forward strand.
TTTATTTTCAAGTAATAATTGAATTTAATTAATATGAGTTTTGATTGTTCTTACCTATAGTTTTCCTATAAATAATCCCTGCTAAGGAAGTCTCAATTGGCTTCGAAACATGTTGGTACCTTATATACTTAGTAGTTTAAAAAAGGCAGAGAGAGAATAAATAAAGAGTGAGAGGTTGGTATTGGTTGAGTCTTTCCTTTTTCTCCCTCTTTTTTCCTTTTGTTATACATTAAACTCTAATGAGCCCCAAACGAAAAAAAATTAAAAAGCAATTTTAAATAGTTGGGAAAAGTTAAAATACATACTCGATTAAGTCAGAAAGAGTTTATAAAATTGATAGCTTTCATTATGAATTTAACTTATTTTAAATTAATGGAAAATTGTATATGCAAGAATTTGGTACTCCTATAGGTTCTATTATTTCTCCGATTTTAGCTGAAAACGTTATGGAGGATTTAAAATATTTTTTATTTGAAAAATTAGACTTTGTTTTTTTTTTATTCTAGGTATGTAGATAATATTTATTTATATATATATTCCTTTAACAAATATGCAAACAGTTATTGATGCCTTTAACAGCTTTCATCTAAAACTTATTTACATATGAAATATAAAAAAATAATGAAATCAGATTTTTAAAAATAGAATTAATTAAACTTCAGGATGGTAATATTATTACTAATTTGTATAGGAAAAGTACATATTCAAGCAAAATGTTACATATTCTTTGGATCATCCTATTCAAAACAAAATTGCAGTAATTAAAAATTTAGTTGGAAAAGCTGTAAGTTTGTCCCATCAATCTTTTGAAAAAGAAAATTTGAATATTATTAGGGAAAATATATGAAATATATTTCGAAAAATATTCTCAGTTTATGTTGAAGAAATTTAAAATTCATGCATTTCTCGGAACTCCCTCAAAATGGATTGTATAATAACTTTTGGTGAAGATCCTTTAGATAAATTTGAAAGAAATGGTGTTGTTTATGAAATAACTTGTAAAATTGAAAACATCCTGGTTTCCTCATGGGATTTGACTTGTTGAAAAATTGGTTTTTATTGCTTCGAAACGGGTGTTGAATGAACACCAAAACGTTGGTAGACTTGTGTAAATTTTTTTTGATTGTGATTCAAAAAAAATTAATGAAAAAAGAAGGAAGGGGATGAGGAGGTTTCCTTCTTTTTCTTTTCTGTTTTTTTATTTATTTTATTATTATTTTTTTTGTTTGAAAACAAAATGGAGACATTTAAGACTCTGTTGCCCAAATTGATCGTTGGATTCTTGGTTGTTTGATTTTCCAAAAATTTCTTAGTTAAATTTGAATGTTGGCGCAATAGAAGAATTTAAGTTTTGATTTATTCTAAATGTAGTTTCTTCAATTCTTATTTTCTTATACGCTGAACAGAATTTGTTGACTTCAAAAACTTCATTCATTCTTCCTTAAGAAATTTGTTAATTCTAGTGGCAATTAAGTGCACTAAAAGCATTAAAATATATACGTGTTACTTTGAACACTTCTAAAACGTGTATTGCCTTACTTCTTAAATTCTATAATCATTTAATTTTCCCTGATTCGAATTTAGAGAGTTTAGGTTTGCCACCTGTTTCTTCTGAATTTTCCACGCAATATTTCCGTAGAGCATGTGATAGAATCTAAGAAGGAACATGAGGTTTCTATACAGCGAAATATTTGATGTGTTATCAATACCTATAAGTTTCGTTTCGATAGGCAAACATTCGAGCACATGCTACTTCTTAAAATTCGTCCTGGTTTAGGAGATAAATCCAACTGTCCACTCGCCCCACGCTGTATGCTAATTTCTCTTTTAAGCGAGGTATACTTAATGCCGTTTGAACTCCATATCCGGACATCGATAGTACATAAACTCAAAGATGAACCGAGCAGAGAAGGTCGTACGTATGTGCATAAATATTCAAGAAAAGAGCAACCTTACGTTTGTCCAGAGGAAGAAAAGATATACTTAGGCAGATATATAAATGAAAGTGAAATTTTATTGCCTTATAAACCCGTTCTTCTTACAAGAAAGTGTTTTTGTGCTCCTCCTTATCATTTTCCACATTTGGCTGCAATTACGGAGAGAACAGAAGCAAAATTGAGGAGTTCATCCAGCGGTAAGTTCATTCAACCTCAACCATTTTAATTTGCGTAATTTCCGAAAGTGATAATTCTTTTTCGAATCTTTGCAGGGTTTTCTAAAAAATCAGCACTAAGGGTGGACACAAGAGAGAAAAGAAGAAGAGGAACCAGTATACGGTCAATCCTCAAGCTCAAAAACACTGCCCTACACGATTTTGTCTCCGGAATGTTTCTGATTATTTTTAATGGATGTTTGGATGCTGATTCCGAATCCGGCAACAAAAATTTTACATCATGTCAAGTTTTTGAGAAGAAACGGGGTTAAAGAGTTGAAAGAACGCGTTTTTGGCCATATTTGAATGTCTGTTAAAATGAACTTGAGTTGATAGAACCTTCTACTCGGGCCTTGATAGAAGTTTATTTTTTATAGACACTCAAATATAGCCAAAAAAACGCGTTTTTTCGACCCTTTCACCCTGTATTCCTGAAAATTTTGACGTGATGGAGCATTTTGTTGCTAGATTCGGAATCGGCTTAAAAAAGTCTATAAAAAATGACCAGGAATATTTAGGAGACAAAAAAGGGTAATTTTTGTAGGACAGTGAAATTGATGGACCGTATAGGAGAAGAAGCCGATTTTGCTATTAATGAAACAAACGTTCTTCCTTGAGCTTTTACTTACTTTTCCTTGAGCTTTGATTATACCACCTTGATTAAAAATTTTTAGGACTTTATTTTTAAAATCAAAAATAGAAGTTTATTCATCATAATCGATATTGTCCCCTTCAACGTACTCCCCATCGACTGCAACGTACTTATGCCAGCGCTTGATCCAATCCTCGAAACGTTTTTTGTTTGCGGTATAGCCATCAGAGCCATCTTCGATTTTTCCATGACCTCATCTCGGGTGCTGTAACGCGTTCCGCGGA
>JAUMHM010066630.1:0-14275 GCA_032362435.1 Melikaiella ostensackeni
GAAGGTTCATGCTGAACGAGACGTTGATATTCAGAACGAGAAGCATGTTTTCCAGATTGTTTGTTGCCCTGCGAACTTAATCCTATAAGCAAAAATAGGAATGGATGAATTTTTGATTCAAGGAGAGGTCGCGAGATGCGGGACTCTGATTCTGGAGCTTTTGAGGGTGAAAGTAGATTAAAAACCATGTGATACGTATTTTTTTTTGGATTCAATTCGCGTTAGCTTCCGAGATATCAAGGATTGAGTATTCATGCTTCGACGGCCGCGCTCGTCTATCCGTGGACTGGTGTGTGCGGTCGCCTAAGCATAAATAGTCAAACCTCGATATCTCGGAAACTAAAGCAAATTGTATCAAAAGAAAAAACACGCATCGAATGGATTTTCTTCTACTTTCTCCCTGTGAAGTCCCAGTCAAATCAGCGTCCAGCATCTCGCGACCTCTTTTTGTAAGTGTTTAGTGACGTCCAAAATTATGCAACCCTTAACTTGATTTATAAAATTGATAATAAAAAGTCCCATTGATTATTGTAACGCAATCCATAAAAACGAGTTATAATCGCAAATAATGAAAAATAGTTTAGTTCATAATTGTTTCTGTTAAAATATACTTGATTGCATATTTCTAAACCAGACCTTCACATCATCGATTTTCTTGAACTTCAGCTAAATTTTCACCTATAATTAATCTGCTTTAATGTTAAATTGTCTAGACATAGCTGAAATTAACCTATGCTAAATGTAATCTACAGAGTGACTTTTGGATCTTCAGAAATAAATTTCTTAATTCATTTTTTATAAATAAAAGTCCGTTTCTATCAATCACGAAAATTCGTGATTAATAGCTTGTTCAACGATTTGGGCTGTTTATCACGAAATTTCGTGATAATTAGCCAATTCAACGATCTGGGCTATTTATCACGAAATTTGGTGATTAACAGCCGATTCAAAGATTTGGGCTATTTATCACGAAATTTCCGTATAAATAGCCGATTCAATGCTCTATGTATAGCTCGGAGTTATCGCCTAACTATTAATACGGAAAACTTGATTCCATATAAATATGGTATTTTCATGAATTTAAATTAAACTTAAAACGTTGAATATTCTAGTTCGAATAAATTTAAGTAAAAAAGTAATGATGTTTAATAAAAAGAACACAAAATGTCCATGAGGAAAAATGCGATACAAAAACAGTACATTTTTTATGTTCTTTTTATTATAAATTAGTTTTCTAGAAATTTGCTATCCATCAGGAAATTTCGGTAAAAATAGCCAATACAACGATCTAGGCTGTTTATCATAAAACTTCGTGACGATTAGCCCAGATCGTTGAATCGGCCATTAATCACAAAATTTCGTGATGAATAGCTCAGAACGTTGAATCGTCAATTTGTACAGAAATTTTGGAATGAATAGCTTTGAACAATTAAGAAAAATCGCTGGAGTCAAATAAATTCCCTTTTCTTTTTACTTTGCACATGCTTTGCATCCTTTGCATTTTGTGACATGTGGGACGTTATGTTTCATCTATAATTTCGCTCCTTTGTTCTTTTCGCGTTACTTACCTATGATACTGAAGGCCTTTTCATACCGTTGGGATGGGGTAGGGGTTTGAACGACATTATTTCTATGACCAGTCACAGGGGCGCTTTCCCGCTTCCCACGAAACCATGGAAAGAAGCAGGGGTTTGACTCCTGTGGTTTTTCTTAATTGTTCACAGCTATTAATTACAAAATTTCGGTACAAATGGCCGATTCAACGATCTGGGCTATTAATCACGAAATTTCGTGATTTATAGCCCAGATCGTTGAATTGGCTATTATTCACGAAATTTCGTGATTAATAGACACTGCCTAAATAAAATCGAATTAACGGAACATTTCAAAATATGAATTTAGTTCTTTCATATAATAAAAGCCAAGGTCAGATGAATCCTCTCGAAATCTGAATTCGTAAAAATTTTAATTATTGAATTAGTAATTGCTCGTTTGAAGAATGAAGTAGTGATAATTCAGCTCTAAAGTAATGGAATGTTAGAAAAATCACAAATTTATTTTACTGTTCTGTTTTATTGAATTTCGTAATAAAAGAAGGTAAAAAGATTAGGTGTGTAAATGATTCTTGTTTTTCCATTTCGAAGCAAATAATTGTAAATACGTGAATTCATTAAGGTAGAGTAGCCTATTAAAAATTTTATAATACAGCCTTCTATCATTGTTTAAATAAAGTTTAAAATGCTAGACAATCGCCTTCTTTTCTTAAATTTTCCATGTATCACGTTTTCCATTTACATGAACTTCTTTTAATTAATATTACGGTGACGCTTAAAAATTAAAAATTTATTTTTCTGAAACTATACCCCTCCAAATTTTTCTCTTAGTTACATAAGCTCACTGGAATTTTTCCCAATTAAAAAAAAACGGTTTAGTGGTGTCGGAAAGTTCTTAAAACTTCGTAAATGTTTCAAATTCATGCTCGAGGTGCAGAAGTTGTATGAAATTTTTTTTCTTTAGTGTTTTAGGTAGAACGTAAGAATAAAAAATTGAAAATGATCAAAAAATTCATGATGATTACAGGATTTCTTTTTTAATGAAGAATAAATGACTCGCGCAATGAAGTGAAAACGTTCAAATTATCTGAAAAATTATTGATTATATGTGTTATGTTTGTGCTTTTCGCTGGCAAGATCCCCTATTTTAAATAATTTTAGATTATGTAAGTCAACGTTTTATAACGAAAATTGGTTTTTTCAAGCAAAAATAATTAGATTGCGAATGAAATTTGCAACTTTGAACAATTTTTGGTTGTCTCTTTCAACGGAAATTGGTATTTAGAATTAAAAATTGGTAGATTTCAAAGATACACAGTTTTTGAACAATTTTAGAACACGTTAGCGTGTCACATCAGAAATGGGTATTTTTAAATCAAAATCATTATAGTTCGAACAAGGTTCGAAATTTTTGAACAGTTTCAAGTTATATTGATTTTTTTTCAAACGAAATCAATGAGTAACGTTAGCGTTTTGCATCAGAAATTGGTATTTTTAAACAAAAATAATTATAATTTGAACAAGATATACAATTTTCGAGCAATTTTGGATTAATCAGGAATCGAAACCTTTCAGGTTGGACCCCAGTTTAAAAGGTTCCTTAAGGGTCCGGGTTTGAACTGAAACTTTTAAATTCTTAAGGGTCCAGGTTCGAGTCCGGACACTTAAAATTATTAAAGACCTTGATCCGGAGACCGCACTGGAATCTTTTTGGACCACTTATATCTCCGGACCCTTCAAAATTTAGGGATTCCGATCCCTGAATTGTATCAGTGTTTGACCTCAGAAATTCGTATTTTCAATAAAAAAATAAATATTTCGAAGAAGATTCACAATTTTTACACAATTTTAGGTAATGTTAACGCTTTACACTAGAAATCGATACTTTTAGTGAAAAATAATTATATTTTAGAGGATAGAAATAATTTGTGTGGAATTGTAGGTTATGTCAGCGGTTGTCACCAGACATCGGTTCAGGTTTCACATAAGATTTTCAATTTTGGAACAAATGAAGGTTATGTTGACGTGTTTCACGGAAAATCGGTTATTTTAAACAAAAATAATTCAATTCCAAAGGAGATTTACTATTTTGAATAATTTATTGTTATATTGTGTTAGGTGATCTTAGTCGAAAATTGGTATTTTTAATATGAAAAAATCATATTTGAGGTTACATCAACAGTTTTCACGGGAAATCAGTAATTTTAAACAAAAAACTCTTAGACTTACCATTGAAAAAAAATTACTTATAATTTTCGTGACTTTTCCCATTTTTAGTAATTTTAGAGCTGCTATCACAAAGCAGAACGGAAAGTTCAATTTTAAAAATATTAATGTTAATCTAGCCGAGTTTAAGAAAGTCATTTTTTCTTCTTTAAGAAAAACCTGTAATCAGCCTGAACTTTTTTCATCATTTTCAATTTTGTAACTTACTATCTAAAACAATACCCGAAAATAATTTTTATACAATTTTTGCACCTACAGAATAAATTTCGAAAATTTCAAAGGTCCTAGAAAGTTCCCGGGACCACTAAACCATTTTTTACAAATTGGGAAGGATTCCCATGAGCTTCTCTCACTAGGAGAAAAATTTAGGGGAGTAACGTTTTAGAAAATTGAATTTTTCATTTTCAATCCTCACCATAATATTAATTGAAAAAAGGTTACGCAAATGGAAAACGTCACAAATGGAAAAGTTTACAAAAAGAAGGCGATTGTGTATCATTTTCAACTTTATTTAAACAATATTGGAAGGCTGTATTCTGAATTTTCTAAATAGGCTAATTTACCTTCATCAAATTACGTAGTTATGTGTGTTTGCTACGAGGTCGAAAAACAAGACTTAGATACACGCTTAATCTCTTTCACCTTCGTTTACCACGAAATTTAATCACACAGAACAGTAAAATAAGTTTGTGAGTTTTCTGTCTTCAATTTACACTTTGAGATGCTTCCTTAATTTCAGTTTCTTTATAGAAAATTTAGTCAGATTTTTTTTTCAAGAAATCGAAAAGTCTCTATATAGGTTGCGTTTAGTAATAATTTGGAAAAAATATCGGCCAAGGGCGTGGCTGCGGGCCTGTCCGTACCAACAAGGCTTTGGGGTCACGCATAGGCCTACAAGGGGACGCAACAGGACTACCTAAGCGTCAGGAGCTCTTTCGGTCTCAACCCTATGGGAAATTTTTTTTAAATTTTGAAATTCGAAAAATTTTTTTTTACTTTTCTTGGATGCCGATTAAAGAGTTTTTTTTCTGGGCCTAAACGATTTAATTATTTCAAGCATTTTCATTTTCAAAATACCGGAAATATATCAAATGAATTCTGAAACCGATATAATCAATTTAAAATTTTATTTTGAAATTGAAAGAATTTGAAAACTCATTTTTGTCACTTACAGTAAAAATATTGAATTACATAGTAAGAAAATAACATTTAGACAAAAAAAAAATTAATAAAAAATTTATTTCTTTCTCACGAAAACATTTGTACGTAAAGAATTTATGTAGAGCACATAGTTTTTAGCTTTTTCCTCAAAAGGACATTTTAAAGTATAAAATTAAAAAGTATGAAGAAAATCAGGGTAGGCGTTCATTATTTGAGAGCGCGAAATTGAATTTTTGAAATGTTTCGTTAATCTTATTTTCGTTATAGAGTTTTAATAAAGAGGTTTGTTTTAGTAATCCAAAAGTCTGTCTACAGGTTACGTTTAGTAAAAATGTTGAAATAATAAGATGGAACTTTTCAGGTACTTTTGTCTTGAAGATTATTTAGGACTTGTAAAAATTAAGAAAAAAGTAAGTGAAACTTTTGCAGTACTTTTGTCTTAAAAAAGTTCTGCTCAAAACAATAGAATTAAGTGGGACTTTTCCGGTACTTTTGTCCTAAAAAAGTCCTCGTGAAACATATTCTGAACGTTTTTGGTACAAAAAAGGAGTTTAGTTTAACAAGATAAAAACTAGTTGTATCAATCCAATATTAAATTGTTTATTTTAGTTTCACTAGTGCAGTTTTTTTCAGGTTTTTCATTTCCTGTTTCAGGAGTACTATTTTAAGACATGAATCCCATCAGCACTTGTGAAAATTTTGAAAACAATATAAAATAGAACTTTTCTAGTACTTTCATCTTCATTTGGACTTTAAATTTGTTTAATAAAAGTTGGTTATACGATGATATTTTACAGTACTTACCTATGAAATTGAAAATAACGGCCAAAATGAAGACGATGTTATAAAAGTTCCTCATTTTCTCAAAATGTACTAAAAACTAATCAACGCAGAGTTTGGAAAACAGCGTGACTATTGAAAATTTTGTTTTTCGTGTGTATATATACTATTTTGGAATATTTGTGTTTCCTCTTTCCCAAGCAAAGATCGTAAGAGGCTGATTTGTTCGGCTTGGTGATATCATGATTTTCAATCAGCATGGCATAATAATTTACACAGTGATTTTTCATGAATCCCTCGCACTTGTATTATTTTTTTCCTTGAAAAAATCAGATGATTTCTATCTTAGTTTGACATACTTTTATGCCAACTAAATCTTATCCTCAATTTTCTGCATCAAAAGGCGGCAGCCCACTGATTTCTTCAATCAATAAATAAACAATTATGAATTAATGAATTAATTATGAGTTCATATATTTTTTTGAATTCTTTCACAATATTTCAATGTGAACCCAGCTTCCAATCCCTTTAAATCCGTCATTGCAATCCGCATGAATCACATTATTTATTTAAATTAAAAAATTCGATGAAAAGTACCTATTTATTCATTCGTTGAAATTCTTAAAATAACGTTTTCTATTGACGAAAATACAAGCAGAACCTCAAATAACAATAAAAGACAAGCTCAAGTTCTTGAATCTTCTTAGCTTCACTCAAAAATTGATGATTTTTCTAGAAAATACCATTTCCATTGAAGAAACACAAAAGGTACCTTATATTGCTCAAACTTGCTAGACTTCCTTAAGAATTAATGAATTTTTCTCAAGCATAACAATTTTCGATGAAAAAAAGTAAACATAACTCATACCTTTTCTCAATATTTAATGATTTTTTTTCAAAATATCCATTTCCCGTCAAAAAACACAAACACCACCTTAACTTTCATGCGTTCGTGCCAACTTGACGCACACCAGTGCTCGCGCGGTCTGTCAGTTGACCGCCCAAGTTTTCTCATGATTATCATGCACCTTTCTGTACTTTTCGTGCATGATTTACTGACATGGAAGCAAATGAACTCCGATACAAGTCGGCAAACACCTTTTTGTTCAAAATTCTTTATTTAAACAACATATAGTTAGCCATCAACATAATATAGATTCTAGCTTGAAAAGTAATATTTTTTTCAATTTTTTTCGGGAAAAATTTGATTTTTTTTCAGTGAAACTAGAATAAAACTAGAATATACCCAAGTATAATTGACACATAAAGAGGTAACTCTGGCACATGAAGAAGTATGAATTTATAGCATCAACTTCAAAAAAGGCCACTTGGAAAAGAAGTGCATAACTTGACACTTGTAACTTGAAACTGAGTGGGATTAAGGTGGTTGGTCAATCTAACTTGTGCCGGAACTAGCGGTCGTAAGGGTAGATAAAGACTACATGCCCCTCCCACCTCACCGAAAGCTCACTGGTGAGCGCGTTATTCGGAATTCCAAAGAGGCGGTCACTTGACCGTCCGCGTGAATGCATGAAGGTTAAATTGTTAAAGCTTTTTATAGCTTTTCTCAATATTTTATGATTTTTTCTTTCGAAATATATCCATCTCCGTTGGCGACATCCTAAAAGCCCTAAATGCTCACACTTTGTTAGCTTCTCTTAAGAATTGATAATTTTTTATTATATATAACAATCTTTGATGAAGAAACGTGAATATGACTTCGAATTGTTGCAGTTTGTTATACCTTTTCTCAATAATTAATGATCGTTCATTTTCAAATATCCATCGCTGTTAAAAAAAGTAGATAGTCGGAGCCGGTTCTAGGTCAAAATTCATGTCCGCGCTAAGTTTCTGGAATGTTCTCGAAGGATCCCGATGATGTTATAAAATGATATTGCGCAACGTTTGCAAACAAATTTCGCGTAACGATTTCAGGGTTATTTATTGCTTCGCGTAAATATTTTCAAGGATATATTTTGACTTATCCTTGCATATTCTATTGCGTAATATAGTTTATACGTAGAAAATAAGGATGATTTCCTGCTTTCTTCCTAAATAATGACAACTAATTTAATTAGAAGTTATATTTTTTAATGCACGAATAACTCATGAAAAACACTTTTCTGCAGTCTGAAACCTTGAAAAAACTTTAAGACAAAGAGGGTAATATAATTAAAATTAAAGGAAAAAAATGTTTGAAGTCAATCGAATAGCATCTAAAGAAATGAATTATTTCTTATGGTAGGCTATATACTCAGGATTCTGAACGCTGTATTCCGGTGTCAAGTATCGAGCGTGAATTCCAGGTGAGACATAACATCCAGACATGTTTAGACATTTTGATTTTAGAAATAATGATGCACCGGCCGGCTAAGGCACCATTGCATTTTATTATTATCAAATACGATCAAGGTGTACATGATGCGATTACCCGACATGATATTTGCGAAAAAGAACTCTTGGTATGTCCGATCAGTCAAACACTGGTCATTCCTCTCTCCATGTCTCATCTCCTAGACCCAACCCCGCAGTTGCTCCTCAACTACCGCGACCCTGCATATTTATATGTAAGCAATCTAGGATCCCACAACCCGGCCATTCTACACGTCGTCTACCTCAGACGATGCTTCAAGATCTTCTTCTTCTTCTTTAATACTGCAAAGGAGCAGACTATTAGCCTAGGTCTGGAGACTAATCTCCTTGTCGTTGATGCTAGACCTATTCGGCCAAGGCTATGAAGGCTGTGTGCCTTTGTTTCAGGTTAGGTTGATGGAGCAGAGAGGAAATAACCAATGGGAGCAGAGGCTTTGTTTTAGGTTAGGTTGATGGAGCAGAGAGGAAATAACCAATGGGAGCAGAGGTTCATTACGCGAGGTCGGTGGGTGGGTGTGAGAGTAAAAGGTGGCTTCTTGTGCTTACAATAAATGGCGCGGAAACTGAAATTAGAAGTTGAGAGGAAAATTGTGGAATTCGACTCTTCAAGCGGGAAGCACACACTTTTGCATAGTGCATAAGCATAACGTATAGGTGGTATGCACGTGACGTCACAGCGCTCTCCGCCTGTACCCCTCTGCCTCTCAACTGACTAGTCGGCCATATTGATATCGCATACACTCTTGTTTTGTATGTGAAGTGACTGTGTTTCTCACTTTTATTATATTAATTTTTTCATTTTTCGTCTTCACGATGGCCATTTGTCCCGTATTTGGCTGTTCTGAACAACCGGCGAAGAACTCAGGAGTTCGTTTTTTCAAGATACCAGCTATTTTGAGAAATCAGTGCTGTAAAACTCTGGAACTAGCTACCCGCCGAAGAGCGCTTTGGATTAAACGCATTAAAAGCAAGAATTTTCAAGAAAAGGAAGTGAAAACTCATACTAAAGTTTGCAGTAAACATTTTCGTTGTGGGAAGTAAAAATTATGTCCATTTTCTTATGATCTAGAGCTTTTTCATACAGCATATGGATAATTGTCAAATTGTAGGCAAACTTTAGCACCGACAGTTGTAATCATATTATTATTAAGAATTTAATATTTCATAATGAAAATTGATCGCATCAAAATGCAGTGAGATTTTTTAACTTAATGTTATATTACAGGGACCTCAAGTTTGCCTTCAATTTGACAATTACCCATATACATATCGCATCCACTCCTTACTTTGTTGTTGTCATTAGGACTTTTTATTTTTATGCATTTAAGCTGTATTATAATACGTCCCGAATGTTTTGCAATCCTCTTATCTCTTCCTCTCTTTCATTGTCCAGGAAAGTCTGCTGATTCATTTGATGAGGCAAATCCGGATTGGGACCCTGTATGCAGTTAGATTATGAAGATCATAAAGTGAAATCAAGCGCGTCAAGTGCAAGATATCATCGGGTCATAGCTCGCCGCAAAAATTTTATGAGCGTCAGATTATCCCGGATAGAAAATGATCATCAGTCTGATTCAATTAGCGAAGAAGAGGATGTACACGAAGAAGTTTCATCATTGAAGTAAAAAGTGCCTATGTTAGAAAATAAATTGTTAAAATATGAGCAAAATTTGAATATTTTAAATAAAGAGTTTAATGACAGCAAAAAACGGTTTGAGAGTATCAGGGAAAAGGAATTCATCGATAAATTTAAACTTCTCACTGCCGACAACGAAATAAGTTGCATGAGTCAAAGGTCGTCCAAAAGGAAAAATGGCTCTACCGTTTGGCCTGAATCCTGTAAGTCCGATTTACACTCGATCTCCATGTCCCTTAAGGGGAGGAAATGAAAAAGATCAATCAGTAAACACAAAACAATATGAGATGGGTGCAATATGAAGTGCAGCTTGCCATGGTAGTTAAGTATCGAATGAAGTCTTATTCTGTTCGTCAATCAAATTTATACTGGCGCGGGATGGCCTTGTCGGCACGTTTAATCGCAGTGGGCTGAAGTGTAATAAAAGACGTTATAAGTACAAGGGTGCTTACGACAGTCTCCGGGGAGTAAGAGGGAGAAAGAGAAAACTTCGTGAGATGGCGTGGTGCAGTGCGTTGTCCAATCAGCGGAATTCCTGCTCAAAGCAGATTTTCAGCCTGGGGAGGTTGTAAGATTTAACAGCAGATGACCAGCCGTTAGTCTTTTAGATCAGAGAGGATTTCCAGCCCTGATCTTTCTGACCGTTTCGTCACGAAACCAGCGTTGCCGAACCCACAGAGCGAAATTATGAAATCGGCGTCTAGAAATTATTGTACATTGTGGTATACGTTTAAGAGACGCATGCGCGGCGCGAAATTCGAATTAACATATCCACAAATCATTCGAAATTCAATATTCTTCATAAATAAAATATAAATAACATTCTATTAATAAATATAACAACATTATGTTTTAATAAAACTATTTTAATAATAATTATGATACCATTTCCACGCAAGTATAATATTTAATTGTCTTCGGATTGTCTTTACGTGAATCACATGATAATTAACTTCACACATTCCGATGCACTTAATACACCCTGCAAATTCATAGTAAGAAGCTTGTTCCTAGAGTTAATTTTGACACGATTTATTTCTGAAGAGACTCGTTCACAAGGGCACTTGAATGTGGCAATGCAAACACATCTAAAGCAAACCGTCCAATTTCTTCATAATAATTTCTCTTACTTTATACCAAAATGTATAGACTGTGACTGCGACTGCTTCAGATTCTGAACTTGGAAAACAGTCTTTAAAAGTGACTTCCTGAGGTAACTTCCTCCACTGAACATTGATGGCCTGTATTAAATTTAGATTTTCAGGAAAAACGATACGCGTCATTTTTTTAATAAGTGGTTCGATACTAATTGGTCGTTTTGGATTTGTGGAAATAGCTTTCTCAGGATTTAGTCATGCTACCTTCGAAAAAAGATTATTCTCCATGAGGTCATACCGATTCTTAATTTCTTCACAAACAGTGATTAAAAACTAACAACTTCGAAGAAGGAAATCGGATACTTCGTCTGTTTTGCTCGCAATTTCGGCAGTTTGAAGTTCACGCATAACTCAAATCCCGATGTACATTTGGTTTAGTGGTATAAACATCGAATCATCCGTAGGATTGATGTGTTCAAGTTTGACTTTTTTGACTGGATCATCATTTACGTATCCTAGTAATAATTCGATATACATAGTTTTTATCTTTACATTGACGTAAGTGATGACAACTTTGTCACTTTAGAAATAATCATTCACTCCTGCGATCTTTGGTGAAGCCCATTCCAGGAAGAAATAGAACATTTTAACAAAGGGATCTCCAAGATGATTGCAGATGCATTCTGTAGCAACTTATCTTACTTTATGCCACTTCATCATGATGAAAGTTTGGAGAGGTAGACATTGTTTCAAAATTTGTTTTACTGCCTGAAAATAATCATTTAAACCTATAATTAGAGGTATTACTGGAATCAAAATCCACCATTTTATCAGAGTTTTTTCAGAAAGATTATAAGTTCTATTATTAAATACCTGTAAAAACGATAATCATCTAGTCTGTAAGTGTGCTAAGATTTTGTGTGGTTCAACTCCAAAGATGACTTGAAACGCTACAAATTGAGCTTGCCTCTTGCTACTTTGTTTGAAAAAATAATAAATATTTCTTGCCAAGTCATCACAGCGTCGCGGTAATTTTTCACAGCCCTGGCATGCGCATATGTCCAAAGAATGGCATATACATTTCGTTCATGTGAGACAAGGCAATCTCTGCATTTTGATAGCCACAACGTTTTTCCTTCCAAACATCGTGTTACAGCCGTTACTGGCAAGGCCGATGAGTTGAGTTACAGGTACAATATCCGACTCAAGACATTTAATCAAACACTCTTGTAAACGACTGGCAGTGGCTCCTTCATGAGCTGCATCAAAGTCGTTCCCACTGAAGACATTCGCCAGCCTTCAAAATTCAGTTTTTGAGGATCTAGATTTTTCATCGAAAAAGCAAACACAAACACCCATACTTTTAATAGTGCCAATATCAGTCGATTCATCTATAATGGTGCTAAATTTGAAGGTTTTCAAAATACAAAGCTAAATCTTCAGTATAACATTTTCCGTTCACATTTTTTTATGATTCCAGTCGCTTTAGTTCTTCCAAGTGCGATTAATTTTGCAATCTTCGAATTATGGAAAACGGTCTTTAAAACACCAGGAAGATGATCAAAGGAATTAAATGTTAAGTTGTGTTTAACAAAGTAATAGCACAACTTTATATCAGCCTCTTCAACATCTTTGATATATTTTGCCTTTTCGTTGTGATCTTTTGTTGCGCACAAATAGTCAACACTTGTTGAATTGATGTTTTCGGGACTACTGCAAAAGTTAAGTAATGTTGGTTTCTTAATTCATTTCTTTTCAAGTTTTGAGGAAAAGTTCAAGTGCGCTTTTAAATGAGAGGAAAAAGTAACATATAACTACAAGGAATGTGTTATTTTGAATTTTTATGAATTTATACTATATATTGGAGAATTATTTTTTCAGAACTTTTTCTGAGGAATGAATGATGAAAAATCACGTATATGAAATATTGAAAAGAAGACTGACGAATGAAATGAATAAAAATTGAAAGTGAGAGTGAAATTAAAATAAGAAGTAAAGTAAACGTAAAGATATAGTAATAGAAAAATGAGAAGGTACCTTTTACAATTTTTTTATGTTTCATTCCCTTCTGCGAGCTCATTCATTACAGAAATATATACCCTAAATTCAGTTCTACACAAAATGCACTGTGCACGTGTTGATTCTCCTTCAACCGGCCTCAACCAACAAGATATTCTGGGGTTGTTTCGTCATTTTACACTGTACTTTTGAAACCTTTTTTCAGTTTTCGTCGAATTACCTCGAATTTTTTTTTATTCGTTTAGAAGTTTCAGAACGAACTCATTTTCGAAATTCCCGGAATATTTCGCATTTTTTTGCTTCCATTTCATCTTCTCTTTTGCACCATGCATTGACAACGGAAATACAAATGCTGATTTGTAAACAACAAATTTTTCCAGAAATGAAAGCGGAAGGCGATAGGGTGCGCAAATGCAGGAAATTCAAAATCCATAATGAACCAAGCCATTTCATTCGTCGATTCACTTATAATGTATGAACTAGGCTCTAATATCAACTATGATTGATTGGTCAAGCAAGCTTTATATAGGGCAGAAAAGAATTCTCAATGGCTATTCTGCTTTTGTCTTCATTTCGTTTAAACAAAAATAAAAAATATAAATATTATAAATTATGGTATATGTAAGAGGAATGATACGTATATACTATACCTAGTGATGGGCGCTGCTCGGTATTTCACAGTCACGACCAAATCCTGACCGGTCATGACGGTAAATGTTGGTAAAACGTGGTCAGACTCAAATATCTCCACTAGGATAATAAAATTCAGCTGAATTTCTCTCAATAAATTCAAATTAAAATAATAATCAGGAAAAGATTTGAATTTTAACTCGTTTCGCGCCAAAATCCTGACCGGTCATGACGGTAAATGTCGGTAAAACGTGGTCAGACTCAAATATCTCCACCAGGAAAGGTTTTCTTATCGAAAAAAGTGGTTTAGTTGTTAGTCCATACTCTATGTTAAATTTGTACAAAAAGTTTTTCGGTTCTAAATGTTCCAGTTATTCTGAAAATAATAAAAATGTCAAAAAGCTGAGCAGAGCAGATGACACTTTTGACAGTTTCGCGCGAGTTTCGAGGGTAATTTAAAACTGACACTTCATAAATTGCAAAATTACATTGAAAATCTGTCATATTTATTAAACAATATTATTAAAATAATAGTTAGTAGTATGTTAAGTTATTTTTGATGAAAATTCCATTAATTTTATTCCTAAACACTAAGGTGAGTACTTTATATCTTGTAGGTTATAATCACAAATAAAAATACTGTTTTTTTTTCTTTGACTTGTGATACAGTGTACATAAAAAATTTAATTATTAATTAACATTTAGTAGTAATTTGCGTAATTTAATTATATATATATATATATATATATATATATATATAAAATTGGTCAAACAACCACCGCAGGGTCCCCCTGGGAGCG
>JAUMHM010066671.1:0-14273 GCA_032362435.1 Melikaiella ostensackeni
CTTTCAATACATTTGTACACTTGGATCCAAGCTTCACAGCATGACAGGTACCCGTTCCAAACAGGGGACATTTCTTGAGGAACACAGGGACATGGTGAGGAAAGGGTGTTCCATCATAGGGACATGCTAAGCCTTCACATTTTCCCTTTTATTTTTATTTAATCATCACGAATAAACATTTTGCGTCTTGTTTTTGGTACTAGAGATATTAGTCTTTCAAAATATACTTGGATTATTTTAAGTAGTTTACTCAAGCATTTGTAATCGACGATATTTTTTTCGTTACTCTGGAAACCGTTCCATAATACGGCCCGTTTCCTCATCATGTAATTGGAGCAGACAAATCTCTCAGTAACAATATTCACGTTTCGACTTTCCGTCGACAGACATCATCAGAAAAGAAATACAGAAAAAGGACATCTAAAACTTAAGTGACATATGTAGAACGGTAAGAAATTATAAGTAATGCATTACAATTTTCGAATAAATAAAATTAGCATATTATTGCATCAAAAGATAAATGGATTAAAGAGATAACAGGTTCAAAAACGGTTCTGCATTAAACTGAGGCTATTAGACTAGAATGAAGGAGTATGATGACAATGTTGAATACAGAGAAGAAATGATAACATTAGAAGTTATTATTAATACCTTGATGGCAATGAAAATTATAATTTTCGAAAGTGAGTTGTTAAGTGCAGTTCGTATCACACGGGTAGGATCTCTATTAGGTAATTTATAAATAGAAGAACAGCGGTGAATTACACCTACTGCCACGCCTCACAACCATGAGATCGGTGACCACATGGTATCATGGAATCATGATGAAGAGCCAGCGAAACCCTCGTGTGTCTTGAGGATACGGAGTGGCCCAAGAATGTCAGCTCTCCCCATTCATCTCGCAAGTTTCTTGGCACTTTTCTGTCACGCTGGTATGGCTTCGAAGTTAAGAACCGGTGATCGTTCTGCACCTCCGAGAGCTCCAATGACAAGGACAATTATTTTAACCGAATAATCTCGGAACATTCCTCGCAGCTCTCTTATAAAGTCTTGATAACTTTTCCTCTTCTCCTTTTCCTTGGTAGTGACGTTTTTGTCGGCCGGAGCTGAGAATCCGATCGAAAACATAGTTCGTTTCTCTTTGTCGAGTAGTACGATGTCAGGCCTCGAGTGTTCAAATGTTACAATTAACTCTATCTGTCTGGAAGCGATCGGCAGGGCAGGGTCACGTAAGAGTGACAAAGATGGTAATAAAGCACTCTCAAGGCCGCATTGTGTCTATGGAGATATGTCATTTCCGCTATGTGGGACACCCGTATATTATGCGCCATAGTGGCTTAGAATGTGCGTGACGTGCGCTGTACCTGTCGCAAGGAATTTCCTGGATAACATGTGGCTACGGTATACCAAGGAGGGAATGACACCGTCCTGACACGCGGAAATGAAACCCTCTATGCCTAAATCAAGTCTGAATGACTTAAGGAATGCAAAAGTGAACTCCATTGACAAGAACTGATCTTTCACATTTCTTCAAAACTTTCCGTACATTTTCTTGCCGTGGAGCTTTTGAGGAATTTGTTGACCTCTGATTTCTTCACTCGAACTTTTAGAAGTGAGACATCTAGATGAAGCACTGCACTTTCCTCGCTTTTGATGTTAAGATGCAGGCCTAGGGTCTCGGCTGCGTGCTCCGCGGCTTCGTAAAGAAAGGCTCCTTTGCCAATCATCTAGTGGTACCTGACCATTTTCGGAAGAGGACCTCTTCCATTTGCCACGATGTGAGCTGTCCCCAAGATAATTCGGTCATAAAGACACTGAATATTTAGAAGTCCACACCCGCCTTTACGGAGTGGGATTTATGAGCGCGGAACCGACGAGTTGATATGAAAGCTCTTCTGCATATGCATAATCTTACGTGTGGTGTTATGCAGGACCATGAGCTCGTGTTTTGTCCATGGAACAATCCCAAGTATATAAGTAGGTCTCTCCAGCTCCAAGGTGTCTATTGGAAGTCCTGACCACAAGCTCAGGCTCATCGCGAACGCTAGAAAGTCGTCCTCGCTTCGAATGAATCTTGGCACACTTGTCCAATTCTTATTCTGCCTATTATTAGATCCGCCGCGGAGGTAATCATGAGAGCTACGTAGTGCGAGAGATAGTGACAGAAGTGTTATGTAAAGGAGGAAAGGGCTCATGGTGTCGCCCTGAAAGAAGCCCCTCTGGAAGGCGACGCTGTTAGTTGTCACAGGATCAAAAGCTTAATGGTAACCAATCCAGGCCATAGACATATTGCGATTGCAAGCTGCAGCATTTTTGCAGAAGCTTCTGCGAAGTAGAAGGTTCTCTTGGCAGCCTGCTACGTCTCTTTTCGATCCACGTTGTTCGTAGGTCTCTCTCCACACAGGTCCAATTGTCCGAACAATCCTGTCGTTTAGGATAGTTGTAAAGATCTTATACAGCGTTACAGACAAGTTATTGGCCTGTAGTTCCTTAAGTAGTGTAGCTCCACTTCAAGTTCCTTAAGACAAGTTGCCTTTCTTCGGTAGGAGTACAGTGCGTCCTAACGCCAGTCACTGCGGAATGAGCGTCTCCGACTTTAAATATGAGTTTGAGATCTGAGACAGATTTTGGTGTGTAGAACCAAACTTCTTCCACCAGAAGTTCTTGATACCATCTGTTCCAGCAGCGGAGAAGCTCTTCGTGCTTCTCACTGCTTTCTTCACCTCTTCGACAGTGATTGGTGAGCATTGCTCCTCAGACATTATGAGGTTGTCGCACAGCTCCATGAAACGCATGATGTTCTCAGTGTCTTCATTCAATGGATGTTTAACTTCATAAATTTCTCTCAAAAAAGTTTCTGCATTCTCGGACTTAGGTACATTTTTGACAGAAGGAGGGTGATCGCTGAAGATGCGCGATGGGTCAACAATGTGCTGCTTGATAGTCAGCAGCTTTGACTTGTTCAATGTGTGATGGTGGATCTCTAGTGCAGTGAGCGAACTTTTGGACCCTTACCTTTAGAGTCTTACTAGATGTTATGTAGTCAATTGCATACTAAATACAAGATGCATTCTGTCAAGCCCAGCCAATCTTCTGGTTCAGTTTATGCCAGCGCTTTCTGGTCTTTCGATCTGTCGTCAGCTTTACCCTTCGGTTTGAATCGGCCAAAGCACTGGCTAAATCATGAACTGAACAAGTGATAACCCAGTGATCGAACTTCTCCGAAAGATCTTTATGAAGGATGACATGCATTTCAACCATTTCTTTGGCCTTAAGAGGAACCTGGACGTCAATGTTCCTCCTTGTCCTGAAGTCGCCATCTTCTCTCATGGGATGCCTGATTTCCGCTGTTGGTCTTCATGTCGCTTCCTCTTCTTCGTCTGCGGATTGTTCTTGCAGCGATTGGGGGAGCGTTTCGCGTACATGTACTGTTCGCAAGAGGTTGTTGGCGCGGTTTCGCAACGCCTGTTGCGTAACGTGCATAAGCTCTGTATTTTTCTGGTACCACAGAGTATGCAGGGGCGCCATGTCACCTCTGCGATCAAGGATAATGCTGACATCGTAGCAATTCAGCAAGTCATGTCTATGAAGATCCGTCCACTCAGGATGTCGATCGTCTCACTGATTCGTCACCGTGTTTCAATTCAAATTATTTGCAGCACCCCGAAGTTTGAAGCGATCGGTACTGTTTGCTGACCCATTATCGGGTACTCTGCGAGTTTGATCATTTTGAACGCATTCATAACTGGTTTTGGTGTTGTGAATGTTGTTCCCGCGAGCAGCTATGGAAAAGGTTCGTCCACCTTTGCAGCACCCCGCATGCAAGGGTAAAGCTGCATACTCTAGGAGGTCTCCCCGTTTCCCAGAGACAGAGAGAAAATCTCAGCCAGTGCAGCATCATCGTTTCAGCTTGATGAATCGCCTTCTAAGTGAAGTAGCTCATGTCTGTTTGGTATTTTACATTGAAATTTGTTTTGAGTTTCGAGAGTCAAATCCCTATCTCCTAAAGAGAGTTGAGTCTTGTTTTGAGTCTGAAGATGTATTTTCGGCAGTCCAAGATTTTCAAAATTCGAACTATTTACTACTTTTTGATCTTTTTTTTTTAATGAAGGTCTTCTTTTACGACCTATCGATTTCACAAGTTACTTTTGACTTTTTCCTAAATTACTCATGTTTTCTACTTGAGACACTCTTTGTCTAATCGTGACATCATCAGAGTATAATTTTAGGGAATGGAGGATTCATTGCACCTCCCAACTTCCAAATCTACTTATTTCGACTGTGTATTAACCATTCTTGTAATTTTGATCTATTCCAATCTTATTAGTATTTTTTATTCAAATTATTTGTTTTCATTTGAATATTATTTTCCGGCCTGATTTTTCAATTCTTAGGTATTGTAACATAGCTACTTGGAGTTGATAGTTATGCACGTTCTTTCATTTCTATGTATCTAAGCATATTCAATAGCTATTTGGAGTTCATAACTACCGCCAAACGGGTCTAAGCGGCGCGTGTGGGGTAAACCAACTCATCCGCAACTTCATTGTTTATCATTAATTATCTCTTTTTCTGAATAACAAATATTATGATTAGCGATTGTTTTATCTTTTACGAATGTTAAACTTTATTCTCAAGCTTCATTGGTGTAGTTCCCTTAGCCGTAACTAATGAAAATTGCATTCGTGTAAGATTCTCAGTTGTAGAAATTTCGTTAGATTATGTGAAAAAACTCGTGTAGAAATTGACTTCAGAAGTTTGCAGAAATATGTGCAATGGATCAAATTCTCTAATACTCAAACAAGACCTACGTGAAGTTTTACATGAATACGATGTGTTTTTAATGCCGTGGAATGATTTCTGGTTGTAAGAATATATTTTGTATGTAGATACAGTATATAAAACAAGTTACTTACAATTACGTGAAGGTTTAGAATAAATCTGGTTATGTTCCAAACAACAATAAGCGAAGTATTTAACGTTTTTATACATTTTAATAGCTTTATTTTTTTTAATATGATCAAAAAAATTATAAATAATTACTTCTCCTGTAAAGATTCCCTTCCAAGCACTTTCTTACTTTCTCTATGAGAGAGCGGCTTAGCCCCATATCGTGGGGTAAAGGCGCTCACACTTCAAAGGATAATAAATAGTTGTTTATGAATTTGACGTATGTTTGTACTTTATGCTACGAAAAAGGGTAAGGGAGAGATTACATATTTGAATACCCGATTGTATATTTAAATTCCTTCTCGCACTTCATTGTAAAGAACCAAAAAAAAAAAAAACGAGCTGCTCAGCCCTGTTTTACGGTATGCTCCTTTGTAATTAATTTCCTGTAATTACCTCGTATAAAGTTATGTTTTGAACACTAAAAAAAAAGACATTGTAATTACGCGACGACTGAATTATTCTAGCAGAGAGACACGCATGTTAGGTCAATAAAAATCACAGCACTTTAATTAATAACAATGATACCGGGAAGCGTCATCTTTATTTAGAAATAAATAAACTGGCGAATATATATAAAATGGTGATAGCTTGTTGCTTGCCGAACGCGGACTGACTCAACGACGAGAGAAATTCGGAAACCAAGCAGCGACACTGTGCGTGAATGAGTACGTAACACATAATGTGTGTAAGTGCGAAAGAGTAAGAAAATAATAAGACCGGCTAGACATGAAAATAAGAAATCGATAGTCGGCAAACTGAAAGGTAGATCTTTGAATGTGATAGAAATAAAGTATAATAACAAGTCGTAGGAATAAATATATTAAAAGAAATCACTGAAATAAAAATAGGAACACAGTTCGAAATTCATTAGAAGAAAAATTACATAAAACAGTGAACTACACTCAAACCCCGATATAAGCCCAGTTTCGGGAGTTGCTTCGCACTGGCCTTGGGCCTAAACCAGATCCCTCGAAACGTAAGCAGTCAGGGACGTGTGAACTATTTCCTGATATGACGCCAGCTCCGAACGTGAGTTCAAACCTGAGTCCACGCGCTCTGCGCCTTTATCTATACGCTGCTGGCATTTCACGCTTGGTTGAACACCGTCTCTCGCCCCGACCATTGAGAAACTGCAGGGGCCAGCAGTCGGCCAGCAGTTCGAGGAAGGCGTAAATCCGACGGGCTTTCATGGGGGTTCGAGTGTAAAGTCAAATTTACAACAAGTTATTTACATTATATTAATATATTGGTTTCTGAGAGTTTACCACCAATACTTTTTCTACTTCATCTTATACCTATAATGTAATATTGCTTAGTCATTGTACGTTCTATTTTTAAGCTAACTGTCCATACAATTATTCCCTTCTAAAATCGTTAATATTATTTAAACTTTTCATTTTCTGTACTAAATACTCTTCACTAAGTTCTGAATAACTTTATTACTGTCACCGACGTGCCACATAACCTTGAGCGAATCTCGTAAGAATCTGTTTCTTGTACTTCAACCTAGTAGTATAGCTATGAGAGTTCGGCGGCACGTCAGTCGGTAAAACAGTGACCGACAATACACCGACAGTCGATGACTCAGTCGGTAAGGTAGGAAAATGATACGCGATATTATTTCGGGCAATAAGGAAGGTCCCTGCAATACCGACCGTGTGAGTTGTCCAAGTTCAGGTAGTTGGCAACCGGGATTCCCCCTCTTGACTTTTAGAAATGAACTTTTTCTAGAAGTTTCGATCGATGCGGCTCTATTGCCTCTGAGACTTTTTTTTCGTTGAAGTTTCTGGAACACTTCTGTCGGTAAGCAGTAATTGAAATTTCGAGAAAGCTGAAAACGAATTCGTGGTTCGCCAAACAAGGTGGGTTTCTGCAAGAGCGACCCAGTTGGAAGGTTCCTGAATGTTAGGAGTCCCTGTTTGTAATCGAGAATTCTAGAGTTATATGTGAGCTAGGGGATTATTTGATACCGGCAATAGATTGTCTTTGCCATCCAACTTTTCAGAAGCATATGTATAAAACGTGATCTCTAAATCGAAATTTCAAGAATGCTCAAGACATGAAAGGCGCTATTTCTTTTAAAATTTTCTGCTCTAAAGTTTCTGGAAGCATTACTCCTGACTGTTCTGTTAGAAAGATCCATCGATGCTTCCGGATAATTCGAGTGAAGTGCATGAATGCGAGAGCGCGCACCACATAGCAAATCAGTCCCGCACGTATGGCAATACCGCTTTAGTTACAGATAGGTAATTACAAATGTGGTAATTAAGTTGTTTTCATTATTGAAAATTGAGTATTCTAACGTTATGTATTGCAGTAAATTTAAAATTTTGAAGCTTAAAAGTAATTGAAAGTTACTAGAATGAGAAGCTGATTTTTCTAAGTATTTTCCGGAAGCATGGAATTTCAAAATTTGAACCAGCGATGGTTCTTCCTTCGGTGTAAGGCGGATTTCTCCATTACAGGCGTCAGAGAGAGAATCTATGACCCAAAGGTGCTTGGTCCTTTTGTGTAAGGCGGGTTGTTTCACTACAGGCTTCGGAGAATCTACGCTCAACGATGCTTATTTCTTCTGTGTGTAAGGTTTGTTGCTGAACTAAAATATTATGAGAATCGGATCCTAATGATGCAAAAAATGGTTAAAGATTGAAACCTCTTAGAAATCCAACTTCCTAGAAACTTTAATGTCTTTTAACTTTAATTTTTGCTTTATTCAAAACCTAACCTAACATTTCAAAGTATGATCTATATCCATACTTAGTTCCCGACAGTTGATAGTATTTCGTATCCATGCTAAATTATAACTTGTCGATACCAGCCGTAGCTGACGGGAAATTCAACTTATACTTAACTAATACTCAAAGTGATCGAAATTTTGATGAATTTGGAATGAATTCATGGTTCGCTCAACAAGTTGGATCCCTGCAAGACAGACCTAGTTGAGAGGTTCCAGAATGTTAGGAATCTCTGTTGGTAATCGGAAATTCCAGAAACATATGTGAGCTAGAGGTCTCTCATTTTTGGTTTATTCGAAAACATAACATTACAAAGTATCGTTTATATCTGTGCTAAGTTCTCAACAGTCGATAATGGTTCCTGTACATGCTAAATTATAACTTGTCGATACCAGCAGTAGATGACGTAAAAGTGAACGTAGCTGTCACATAAATCCACAACGGTTATAAATTTTTTTGAGGGTTGTGCTGCTCAAGGAAGTATCCATAATATCAATACTTTCACTTATATCATCCTCATTGACTCTGCTTCGAGAGTAATGCCTTATAGTCGGCTGATTCTAAGGAGACATGAACCAGGTCTTGAGAGCAAGAGCATTTTAAGCTGCGCGATTTGCATTCAAGCATTGAACGTGGTGATTGCACTTCGTTTAAACTGTACTGTACAGTCTTTTCAGCAAGAGACAGCCTAGATCTTCTAAATTATGCACGTTTTGCACATTCTGGGACAACCATTTTTTTTCGAGTCCTATGATGTACACTGCACGAACATCACATAGTTTTTCTCGGATTGCAAGTCTTACTTCTTCATAGGGTATGTCACCAGATGTCCATTCTAGACCATGGTGATTGCGCGTCAACAATAAATTTACTCTTGTATTTTGTAGGCAGCGATTCCCAGTATTAGGGTGGTTCAGAGAGGTAGACCACAGGTTAAGCGTGTTCCTGGAAAGGAATTATAGCCAAGTCCTTGAAGGCGAACTGGTTGATGGGCTTCTTGAAGCCTTGCATATCCACAACAAAGTCAATCTCGATGAAAACTGAAGTCTGGGATGGGAAATTTCAGCTTTCAAACCATTCTCCCACCACTAGAATTACCCACTACTATCACAAATATCTTAAATCAACTTCTTTCCCCCACCACTTGTGACTTGGCACTGAATAATACAATCATGTATAACTAAACAGTAGGCTGCAGTTTCAGCAGGAAAATTTTCTGCAGATTCAAATTACAAACGAACGTCCATTGAAGTCTGTTTCAGAAACTCATTTTGCTTCGAACAATCTAGAACAATCAGTGGAACGAGCTCGTTGAAATTTCTTTTTCGCAACATCAGTTCAAACTCTTTACCCAAGAAGGTTGTGTGAAAATTTGTGTACATCTTGTACAATAGTGCAAACTGATTATGCGTAATATCGAAATTCAAATTGCCGTATGGATAGTACTGTGAATTTAAGAAAAGCTTGACATTCTGAAGTTTGAAAAAATTAAGAATAAAAACAAAATTGAAGACAAATTTCACTTTGCATCACTACATCCATTCTTGTCCTATCAAATTATAACAATTTCTCAAATGAAACTTGTAAGAAAAAAAATATGATAAATTGACATTGTTTATTGTAGACCCTTTACGTTAAGACATGCGTCAATGGAGCACACGAACCAAAGTCACATTTGAGTTATAATTAGTAGAATGTTTCATAACGCTTATTCTTATCTATCAAACCACGACCAGCGATGGCAATGTACAACGTGACTTATGGTAACTGTGATTTGTCATTCTTTTTATTCGAGTGCGAAATTTGAATCCAATTACCGCTTATCAAATCAAACATCCCTATGGGAATAAGCCTTATGAAACATTCCACTAATTATAGCCCAAATGTGACTATGGTTTGCGTGCTTCATTGACACATGTTTTAACCTGAAGGGTCTACAATAAAGAATAGAAATTTATCATATTTTTTTTTCTTACAAGTTTTATTTAAGAAATTGTTACAATTTCATAGAAAAAGAATGGATGTAGTGATGCAAAGTAGAAATTTGTTTTTCATTTTGTTTTTGTTCTTAACTTTTTGAAACTTCTAAATGTCAAGCTTTTCTTAAATTCGCAATACGGCATGCGGCAATTTCAATGTGGATATTACGCATGATCAGTTTTCACTATTATACGAGGTGTATACAAACTTTCACACAACCTACTCTGGTAAAGAGTCTGAACCGATGTTGCGAAAAAGCAATTTCAAAGAGCACCTTCCACTGATTGTTCTAGATTATTCGAAGCAAAATGAGTTTTTGAAACATGCTTCAATGGACGTTCGATTGTGATTTGAATCTGCAGAAAATGTTCCCGCTGAAACTGCAGCTTACTGTTTAATTATATAGGATTGTATTATTTAGTGCCAAATCATTAGTGTTTTGAGTGAAGAAGTTGATTTAAGATATTTTTGATGGTGGTGGGTAATTCTAGTGATGAAAGAATGGTTCAAAAGCTGAAATTTTCCATCCCTGAGTTCAGTTTTCATCGAGATTGACTTCGCTGAGGACATGCAAGGCTTCAAGAAACTCATCAACCAGTTCGTCCTCAAGGAGTTGGCTATAATTCCCTTCTAGGAGGACGCTCAACCTGTGATCTACCTCTCTGAACCACCCTACTACTGGGACTCGCTGCCTGCACGATACAAGAGTGAAAATTCATGGTTGACGCGCGATTACCATCGTCTAGAATGGACATCTGGTGACACACTCCATGAAAAAGTAAGACTTCTAAACAAAGAAAAACTATGTGATGTTCGCGCAGTTTACATCATGACTCGAAAAGAATGAATTGTTGTCCCAGTATGTGCAAAACGTGTATAATCTGGAAAATCTAGGCTGTCCCTCGCCAAAAGAACTGTACAGTACAGTTTCAACGAAGTGCATTCACCATCTAGTTACTTAAGAATTAGTTAAGCTCATTTTGAATTTCATGCTGTACTTTTCTTTTCGGTTTTAAATATAAGAAACGTCTTTAGGTTGAATTCTAAATCCAAATATCGCTTACTGTCTGCGGTGGACAATCAGAGACGACGTTGAGCTGCATTTCCAACGTTGGAATTCATTCAAAGATCGTTGGGTTAAAATCAAATTTCTGCGCTGGCCACTCATCCCTGGGTTGCATTCTTCAAATTTCGTACAATCTCGTTTCTTTGACCACTAGATGGAGAAGCATTTCACGTACAGCTTGATTTCAATCGGCTTGAGTTTGAGTAAACTAATATTTATGAAGAGAAAAATAGAACAAATGAGAAAATTAAAAACAAAGACAAGGAAATCTGAACTTTTAAACAAGATATATGGGTCTGGAATATTAGAGCGAAGTTTTTAAGAAGCTCCGAGATTCCCCTAGCTCACATATGTTTCTAGGATTATAGATTTGAAACAGAAACTCCTAACATTCTGGAACCTTACAACTAGGTTGGACTTGCAGGGATCCAACTAGTTGAGTGAACCATGAATTCGTTCCAGCTTTGTCGAAATTTCGATCGCTTCAAGTATTATTTAAGTATAATTTGAATTTCCCGTCATCTACTGCTGGTATCAACAAGTTATAATTTAGCATGGACACGAACTATTATCGACTTTGGGAAATTAGCACAGATATAAACCATACTTTGTAATGCTAGGTTTCTGAATAAATCAAAAAGGAAAATCCTCTAGCTCATATATGTTTCTGGAGTTCCCGATTACCGGGGACTCCTAACATTCTGGAACCTTCCAACTAGGTCGGTCTTGCAGGGAGCCAACTCGTTGAACGAACCATGAATTCGTTTCAGCTTCGTCGAAATTTCGATCACTTTGAGTATTAGTTAAGTATAAGTTGAATTTTTCGTCATCTACTGTTGGTATCGACAAGTTATAATTTTGCATAGACAAGAACCATTTACGACTGTCGCGGACTTAGCACAGATATAAACCATACTTTGTAAATTCAGGTTTTTGAATCGTGAGCGCATAGATTCTTTGAAGTCTATGGTGTAGCAACTCGTCTTACACCAAAGGAAGAAGCATCGTTGTTTTGAATTTTGGAATTTGATGCTCTCGGAAATACTTAGATAAATCACTTATTCATCTTAATGATTTCGAATTATTTTTAAACTTTAAATTTGTGAATTTACTTCAATGCATAACGTTAAAAAACGTAATTCTCAATAATAAAAACAACTTTATTATCACATTTGTGATAACTAGTCGGTAGCCGAAGCGGTATCGCCATACGTGTGGGACTGATTTACTATGCGGAGTGTGCTCTCGCATTTATGCACTTCAGCGTCGAATCATCTGGAAGCATCTATGGATCTTTCTACCAGAACAGTCAGAAGCAATGCTTCCAGAAACTTGAAAGCAGAATATTTCGAAAGAAATAGCGCCTTTCATGTCTCGAGCATTCTTGACACTTTGATTTAGAGATCAAGTTCTGTACCCATGCTTCTAGGAAGTACGATGGAAAAGACAATTTATTATCGGTATCAAATTATCCCCTAGCTCACATATGTTTCTAGAATTCTCGATTACAAACAGGGACTCCTAACATTCTAGAACCTTCCAACTAGGTCGCTCTTGCAGGGACCCACTTCGTTGAGCGAATCATGAATTCGTTTTCAGCTTCCTCGAAATTTCGATTACTATTTATCGACAAAGGTGTTTTAGAAACTTTAGCGAAAAAAAAATCTTAGAGGCAATAGAACCGCATCGATCAAAACTTCTGGAAAAAGTACATTTCTGAAAATCAAGAGAGGGATTCTCCGGTAGCCATCCACTTGAACTTAGAAAACACACTCGGTCGTTATTACAGGGACCATCGTTATTGACCGAGATAATATTACATGTAAGTTCTCTACCTTACCGACTAAATTATCGACTGTCGTTGAATTTCCAGTCACTATTTCAGCGACTGAGGTGCCGCTGAGCTCTCATAGCTATAGTACTTAACCTTTTTTCCTTTTCAGGTTTTCGAGACCAATAATAACAGTTCCTCTACTGGAATTTCTTTTCACTTATCCTAAACAACTTTCAATGCGGTTCAAGTTTGAATTTTTACATACGAACCTGTACATTTTACGCTTCCTTATTCAAAATACCTTTCTATTTTCAATTGACATATAAGATTGGAACTTGTAAGATATTTACTTGGAGTTCATAAATAGTTACGCTTCCAACTTAAATCTCATAATATGTTCAATCTTAATAATGTTATAGCTGTTTGGGCTTTGCAACTATATAGTCTCTGCCAAAGAGTTATTCTGTTTTATTTGGCAACATTTCCAATTTATATTTTAGTTACTTTTTGAGTAGATATAATATTATTTCATGAATCGAAATAAATGTTATTTTCATCGAAGGCCTCATATTACTTGAGCAATACGAGGGATGGGTAATATGAGGGTGAAAACATGTCGCTTACTTGAGCATACGCGCTTCTTTTACTATCATGGTGATTCACATGTCTTCTTCTCTTTACTTTAAATTACATCCAGAACTTCTAAATCTATTTTTCCTAATTCATCCCATTCTGACGTTAGAGAATCCATTCATTTAATTCAAAAATAAATTGTATGAGTAGTATAGCTATGACAGTTCGGGAGCACCTCAGTCGGTAAAACAGTGACCGGCAATTTACTGACAGTAGGCAACTCAGTCGACAAGGTAGGGAACTAACATATAATCTTATCTCTGCCAATAAGGATGGTCCCTGCAATACCGACTGAGTGTGTTGTCTAAGTTCACGTAGGTTGCTGCCGGGGAATCCCACTCTTGACTTCTAGAAATGTACTTTTTCCAGAAGTTTCGATCGATACGGCTCTATTGCCTCGGAGATTTTTTTTGTTAAAGATTCTGGAACGCCACAGTCAATGAACAGTAATCGAAATTCCGAGAAAGCTGAAATGAATTCATGGTTCGATCAACGAGGTCGGTCTCTGCAAGAGCGAACTAGCTGGAAGGTTCTAGAATGTTAAGAGTTCCTGTTTGTAATCGAAAATTCTAAAAACTCATGTGAGCTAGGGGATAACTTGATATCGGTAATAGATTGTCTCTGTCATCAGACTTTTCTGGAAACGTGGGACGTGATCTCTAAATCGAAGTTTCGAGGATGTTCGAGACATGAAAGACGCTATTTCTTTCGAAATTTCCTGCTTTGAAGTTTCTGGAAGCATTGCATCTAACTTTTCTGTTAGAAAGGTCCATCGATGTTTCGAAATGATTCGACGCTGAAGTGCATAAATACGAGAACGCACGCCACATAGGAAATCAGCCTAACACGTATAGCAATATGTACCATTTCGACAAGTAATTACAAATGTGATAATTAAGTTGTTTTTTATTATAAAAAATTGAGTATTTTAACGTTATTGAATTTACAAATTCAAAGTTTAGAAATAATTTAAAGTTACTTGAATGAAAACAGTGATTTATCTAAGTATTTCCGAGAGCGTGAAACGCACTAGAGGCTTCAGAAAATCTGTGAACCCAACGATGCTTATTCCTGTACGGTGAGTTGCTTCACTACAGGTTTCAGAGAATTTACACCCCAGCGATGCTTATTC
>JAUMHM010066722.1:0-14273 GCA_032362435.1 Melikaiella ostensackeni
GGTGTGATTTACCGCGGTTCTACTGGGAGCCGGTGTCATTTTCATGGATGGCAGTCGCTCCCAGGGGACCCTGCGGTAGTTGTTTGACCAATTTTTTTAATTATATATATGTTATTGCCCAAGAACATTTAAAAATATTGATTATTACGGAAGTTATTGAAAATTTGAGAAAATATCGCAGGACGAAATTTACACTATTTTGTAATATCTACTCAAAATATAGACGAATTGGCTTTATCCAGGGCTCACTTTATACATAATTTTGAGAGCATTTGACCCTTCAAACAGAAAATCTTTTAGCTTTGGCATAATTAAAATTAAGAGAACTTAATCACTCATCAAAAAAGAGGTGGTTGGAAACTTTGGCACGGCAGTGTATTTTGTAAGAATTTTTACAGACACTTCATGATTACACGTTTCATATATTTACAAAAATATTGTTTTTACCACAAAGAGTATTCAAATTTTCACAACTTTCTTGTTACAACTTTAAGTTCTTGCATTGCAACATGAATTTTTTTCAGATTTATGCTCATAAGCTGCTGCGATACTGATTCTGAAAAATATCAGAAATTTGCTTTTTACTTTTTTCAAGCTTTTTTCGATTTTCCTCGAGAAGGATTCTGTCAATAGAGAAAGTAAAACAACAAGAAAGATGCAGTTAATGGATATCTACAACTTTTATTTTAACAATTTCTAATTGAAACTGATAATTCTGAAGTAAACCAATAAAAAGCCTAGTTTTTTCGGGTTTTTCGTGCAATTTTGGCAGAATTGATCAGATTTTCTCAATCGGAAGTCAATTTCAAACAGTTGCTTCTTCATGTAAGGAGGAAAAGAATAGGGCTCCAGTGTCTCTTATTTTTATAAAATTGTTTTTTACGCTACGCCTTTGTCCGTACGGATGCAAAGAAAAATGTTTGACTAAAAACTCTTTGAATTTGAATTTTTTTCACTGATTCGAAATCCCAAGTATCATTTATGAACGGTCTGCAAGCAGAACTTTTATCTTTAGAATACTAATTAAAATAATAATTATCGTCGGCTAGTTATCACAAAACATACATAGAAAGGAGTGACGATAAACAGGTCATAAATTACAATCACGCCTGATTTTTCGCAGCATAAAAATTCAATGACGTAAATACTTATTGCGCATTTGATCATAATTCACACTTTTCCAGTCAACTGGTTCAGTAATATAAAGTTTTCCCATTTTTTCCAAAAATTAAAAGAAAGATCACACACATACGCAAATACCAATATATTATCACAAAATCGATTTCCCTCAAAGATTTTCTGTCTCAGAGATTTCAGTCTATAGAGATAATTGCGTCACTTTTAAATACAGAGTAAAGAAGTCGAATCCAACTAGGTTTCGTAATTAAGACGATCGCTAGCTGGAATTAACAAGAGAGATTTTCGTTGAATGTTTCGTCACGGAATGTTTCGCATCACGTGTTTTCTCGTTTCTTCCCCCGACTCGAAACTAACTTCCCTATTAGTTTCAAGGAATCATCTCTGACTAAAATTTATTATTATTCATTTATTTTCGTCTGGAATTTATTTGGCTGCACAAAAATCAAGGGGACGAGATGTAAAACAGGCCTGAGTATGAGCTGTTAGTCATGAAGCAACATTTATCAAATTCACGAGTGTAATTAACACCTTTTCTAGACTCAGCTTGGGAGACAAATCAGCGTCTGGAATCGCAGATAAATAATCGAAATGAATCATTGCGTGTCAATTCGAAAGGGAGCATGCTAAGGAAAAAATAAGAGATCACGTGAGGGTGAAAGCAGAATGCTACGAATAATGCTGAAGAAAAAGATTAATCTTTAAAGGATTAGAAATTGATCTATCGTCCTGTCTTGCTAGATATCAATTTTTATTAGATCGATTAATATTGATCTATATTGCTGAATGAAAAAAAATAAATCATCAGACTCTGGTCTCCGGTATAAAAGATATTTTATTTACGATAGGTCTTTGTTGGCAAGTTGAAAATATTTAGTCATGCAATTTTTAACAAAGGAAAATCTTTCCCAGTAGACTGAAGATATATGTTTCCTTTAATTCTAATACAGTCCCAACCAAAAGTGTTGGTACATTGATGTTTTTCAATATTTTCAAATGCATGTCATATCGTTAATGCAAATTTTTAATTTTTTAAATTATATTGTCTCAAAACTTATACAACTCTACGTTGAATGACCTTATTTCAAGTATTTTCAGTCAATCTGTAGGAAAATATCAACGAAAAGACAAGGTTTTTTGCCAACTATTCAAATTGCAATTATCTTCCAAATTATTCCAAATTTTTCAAAATTCTAGAGCTCATTTTAAAGGGTAAATTCTGAACTTTTTACTGAAATCAACTGCACATTTGCTGGTGCACTTTTACAGATTTGGAAAAGGGTTGAAGTTAACTAAAGATAAGACTTTGCCAATTTCGCGAAAGTACATCAACGATTGTGTAGATAATTTCAACTAGAACTTGAAAAAGTTAAGGAACTCTTGGTGTGTCAATATTTTTGTTTTTTCGGACGCGCCGTACCTTTGACAAGGGTTTTTCTCGGAGGTGTTTACTTCTTTCAGGATGTTCCTATTACGGTTTGTTGGAGCTAAGTAAAAGCTCAAAAGCACTGTCATGTGTTTTTTAAAATTAAGAATAAATAATTTATGCAGCTTTTTGTGTGTCAGGTTCAGCGTTTTTTGAGACGCGCGATGTTCTTTGCTAAAGAGTTTTTCACAGATAGTTGCTTTTTTCAGCACTTCTTTCGCAGCTTGATACAAATTAGTAATAGCTTAAAATTCATCCCTTATTTTTTTCTTAATTAAAAAATAAAGAAGTTATGCAACTCCTCCTGAATCAAACTCGGCATTTCGTGAAACGCAACATTCCTTTCACAAAGGTCTTCTCACGAATGGTTGCATTTTCAAGCGCTTCTTCCACGAATCAATCGAGCTAAGCAATAACTCGAACGTAACTTTTGATTTATTGATTTTTTCAATTTGTTAAACCTAGACAGTTTTTTATGTCTCCTAAAAAATTCGAGGTTTGTCACTTACGCCCTTATGCCTTTATTTGTAACACCTGGATACTACTACTCATGCATTTTTCAAAATTTTTCCACACGTGATGTTTTTGGTGGGATTTCATTCATTGTTTATCAATAATAACAAATCCACAGTCAGCAATAAATTTTTCTGAAAAACTGGAGTATAATTATAATCTACAGTTGACTTTTTTTCAAGCAATTTTTTTTCGAGTTAACATTGGGTGGGGAGTGGGAGGTCAATAGGGGCAGATATGAAAAATTCAAAAATGTCAAGGTCACCGCCGGAAGAAGATAAGTTCATAAGGGTTGATGAGAAGAGTAAAGGGAAATATAAAAACAGGGTTGAGGATAGAGGTACGATGGAAGAGGAAAGTTTGAAACAAATGCGAAAAATGATGATAGAGGTAATGGAGATGAAGTATAAAAGGCGGGGAGAGAGTAGAGAGGAAATGAGCAAGAAATTAGGCGGGAAATGGCCGAACTTGGAAAAGATATGAGAAAATGGCAAGAAATCAGAAATCATTTGGAAAGAGAGATGTAGTGTTTAGAACAAAGACTAGAAAAGCAGGAAGAGCATAATAAAAAGGTAGGGGAGTTAATACTGAAAAGGAAAGAGAAAGAGAGAAGAAGAATGAATACTGTAATAAAGGGTCTCAAACTAGAGGGGAAGGAAGTGAAAGAAGAAGTAGAAGATGCGCTGCAGAGGATAGATGCAAAGGCACAGGTAGATGAAGTGAGAAGTGTAGGAAGGGAAAGGTGAGAGGACAGAAAACCACACTGGTGAAATTGAAGAATAGGAAGCATAAGAGGGAAGTAACGACAAAGAAAAGAGCATTATATGAAGGTGCGGAGAAAGTAGAGGATGATTTAACATGCGAAGAAAGGAATATGCAGTATGAACTGGGAAGAGTAGCAAAAGAGGAACGACAGAAGGGAAAATAGAATGGGTCAAGCATAAGACGATACAGATAGAAGGTATATGGTAGGGTTGAGATGAAGAGAGGAAAGACTTAGTCAAATATGAGAGGATAGGGGAACAGGCGAGGAAGGAACGAAAGGGAGGAAAATAATAGATAGTTGGAAAGAAAAAATGATAAGAAATGAAACCAGGGAAGAATGAAAGAAATGCTATGTAATAAAGCAGGCTCAGAAAGAAAAGATAGAGAGTTCATGAAATATTTGAGGTAATGGGAGGACGTGGTGTTGATGAAGATATGGCTGGATGAGAGATGATGGGAGGGAATAATGGAAAGGATACCTAGGGGAGACAGGTGGGAGGTACAAGAGGCAAAGAGAAAAAATAAAAAAGGCAGAGCAATAAGAAGAATGGTGATACGAATGAAGAAAGGTTTTGTCGAACAGAAAAAAGATGGAAATGGATTGAAAGAACAAAAGGAATAAGAAATGGAAGAAGAGGTAAGGATAGGAAACGGGAGGTGGAAGATAGTGAGGATATATGTAAAAGAAGTAAATGGAAATATGGAGAGACAAAAGAGTTACAGGAGTTAATGGAGGGCAAGGAAGATGGGGTGAAACTAGACAAAGTAGTGAATGGAACAGGAAGGAAATTATTGAATAGATTGGAGGAGTTAAGATGATTTATCTCAAACAGGAATATAGGGGGAGACGAGGATGGACAGTATACTCATCCGGGGCGAGGAGGGAATGGTAAATAATAGAATATGTCAAAGAAAATAAGAAAGAAAAAAGAGTAGGAAAAGGTAATTGGTCAGCAGAGGGAATAGAATTATTTGGAGAAAAGACAAAGATGGTGAAAATGGGAGAGGGAAATGTGAGACAAATGATAGAATTAGTAATAAGAAGAGTAAGAGGAATATTAGAGGAAGCAGTTCAGAAAGAAGTCAGTAAAGTGGGAAGAAGAGGTAGCTGGGATGGGGAATGTAAAGAGAAAAAAAGGAAGTGCAAAAGGAGTAAGAGTATGAAAAAACGGGGAGAGCAGTGCAGAAGAAAATAGAAAAAAAATAAAGAGTTTAATGAATTGTGTTAAAGAAAATAAGAGGCAGAGAATAAAAGGTTCAAGGAGGAGGCAGAAAAGGCTATCACGGTGAAAGAAGTATGAAGAGTAATAAACGGTAAGAGGGAAAAAGTGAAAAGACTTGATCAGGGGCTTAAAATCTTAGAATGGAAAATATATTTCTGGAATTGTTAGGAGGAGTATACAATAATAACTGGAGGAGGGACAGAGAGAATGGAAAAGGACGAAGGAGAGAAGATCACAAGGGAAAAAATTGCGAGGACGATAGGATCATTGAAAAGGGAAAGACAGCAGGTATAGTTAAAATCCCGAATATGGTTTGAAAATATGGTGGGAAGAAATTAAAGGAGTGGGTATAAATAATGTGCAACAGGGTATGGAGAGCGGAGGATTAACCATAAATGTGAAAAGAAGGGGTAGTTGTACCAATAGTTAAAAATGGAAAAAGGGAAAGGATTGAATATTGTAAGGGGGAGGGGAAAGTTGATGCTAACTATGTGTAAGATATATGTGGCAATAGTATCAGACAGGTTAAAGAAAGGAGTTGAAGAAAACGAGATAATTCCACCGAATCAGAAAGGATTTAGGAAAGGTATGGGAGTGATATATAATATTTGTGCTAAATTATAATATAAAAAGAAGGATACAAACAGAGGAAGGGGCATGACAATAATGTATGTGGAGTTGAAAGCGACGTTTGAATCATTGGACAGGGAAGAGATGGATGAAGCTGAGCAGAAAAAGGGTATGAGAGATGGTTTGAGGGAAAGAGAAGCAGAGATCACCAGAGAGACAAAAAGTAAGATTAGGGTGCGAGAGCGAATAGGAGATAGTTTCTGATAGAGGTGTAAGGGAGAGTTTTCCTCTGAGCCCCCACCTGTTTAATATATTAATTTCAGATTTTGAAGAGGAGATGAAGAGACAGGGATGGGGACGAGTAAGGCTGCGGTAAAAAAATATATACATTGGCATATGCAGATGATATGGGCAGAGCGACTGACACTTGCGACCACTAGGAGCGCTAGTGAGCATGGAGACACACCAGGCGGCGCTTCTAACGATCGCGTCATCTACTATTCGCATTATGTCAGTACCCGATACAGTCAGAGAGTCTTTAGTTTGAAGCACTATTTTCTAAATGTCAGTTATGGTTATGACATTTAGTGGTAAAATTAAAAAATCAAGATTTTGGCGGAGAATGAGGAAAGAATAGTGGATTTCATGGCAGGGTTAGGTAAATACTTGGATAGGAAAAAATTGAGGCTTAAGACAGATAAAACGAAGGTATTGAGGTTTACAAAGGGGAAAGGGGGAAAGAAAAAATGAACAGCGGGATGGAAAGGTGAAACGTAAGAGCAAGTAAAAGAACCTCAATATCTCGGTTTCATCATGCAGCGCATGGGGAACATGAAGTGCATATTAGGGAAAGGATTAAAAAAGGGCAGGAGAGAGGGCGTGGAAATTTGAAGAGAAACTAAGGGAGGAGAGTTAGCGAGAAAATGTTACAAAGAGGTGAAAAAAAGAGAAAAGAGGACAGCAGAGTCAACGCGATAGGAAGAAGGAAGAAGAGTTTTACAGCAATCCAGGAGGAGGAGAACAAAAAAGAATAGACTATGAGAAATGGGAGAGATAGAAAAAGGCAGGTGATAGATAGATGAGGGACGATAGGGGAATCAAGATGCAGTAAATGGTACAAGATGATAGAAAAACAGATTGCCAAAATATCTGGAAAGAGGGTGGGGGAAAAGAGATGGACAAAAATAACTAGATGAAAACTGGGAAATTAAGTGAGAGAAGCAGTGTGTTGGGAGAAGGATGAAAAGAGTAAATGCAGAGTATGAGAATGGGCAGATAAGACATGGGAGCATGTATGGGATGGTTGTATGAGAGGAAAGAAGGGGATAGGAGGATGACAATAGTATGTTAAGAAAATTTCAGGGTGGAAGGGCTGGGAGAGGAATGGATGAAGGAGACAGAAAAAGCTAGAGAAGTAAAAGAAGATGAATGGGGGAGTGTGCGGAAGAAAGAATGGGAAGCATGAGTGGGAAGGAAAGCAGGAGAAAAAGGAAATGAAAGTCGCATAAAAGCATAAGGGATGTTGAAATTGTAAAGTGAGGTTAAGTAAAATTAAGCAGAATAAGATGCGGATGCGCTTTTTCGATCTCTCTCTCTCTCTCTCTCTCTCTCTCTCTCTCTCTTGTACGCTCAAACTTCTCGATCACTCGTTCGTTAGTTCGCTCCGACAAGTTATACATATACTTTTAACGATTGAGAATAGTGTATATCAAAGTAGAGAATAAGTTAGAATAAGCGATGTAAGAAGGTTGTAATAAAGATGCAAAGGAACGTAAGTTATGTAATGCCCAAGGGGACACATTAGAAATAAAGAAGAAGACCTTGAAACATAATTATTGTGAACAATTTACTCCGAAAATCGGGCAAAAATCAGTATAACATGATATGATACCTGTATATATGTTTCTGTCTGCAAATTTTGAAAATTTTTAATTTTTTTTAATATAAATTCAAACATAACTCTCTGGTATGTTTATGGATCACTTCTGAAATAGCGGCATATGAACACCTTATTTACCATATTTATGAAAAGCTTCATTAAAATCGATCGATTGGTTTTGACTGCAGGTGCGTGTGCATGTTAGATATCGTAAATAATGACTAAAAATAAACAATTTCATTATAAATCAATATATTTCGAATTCATTCAAATTATTTTCAGAATATAATAACATCTTTGTAAAAAAAGGTATGATAAGCTTGGTATGCATTTCAAAAATCACGTTTTTAACTTTTTTTCCAACGGATGCAATAGCGAATTTATTTCGTTTTGTTTAATACGTAAAATCGTGAGATGAGACGTGTTTGTCAAAATTTAATAATCATTGGAATAAAATTATAGTCTTCAGACAACTTTATTTTTGATTGTTTTTAATTCGATTAAAGCGCATTCCTTCAATTTGTAATTAATATCTTCCAAAGTTACAAAATCTTTTTACTTTGGTGGGTTCCCTATACCCGCCAAGTTTCGTTAAGCTATCTCATAAATTGACCGAGATATTTCACTTTAAGTGTTCGAAAACATTTATGTTACAGATAATAATACCCGGCAGAGATTTTTTCCTTTTTCGCATTTCGTCCTTCATGGCAGATATTGGTTTCCTCGTATGGGCATTTAGAACCTTTTTACACTTTTTTTTATTACTCGGCGGCGATTCGCTACCGCGAATCCTGATATACTTTGATTTTTGATGATTCCGCCAAAAAAAAAGTGATTCATATTTTTTCGGCTGTTTCACAATAGTTGTTGAATTTACGTAACATTTGATTTCTCTTGTTTTTGTCAAGGCGTCCTTCTTAATCCACGTGAGTGTCCTTTCGCTTGATCAGAATCCGATATCGATTTTGGTGCATGGCACTGACGATATCGAGCACCTTGAATTGAAGGCGTGATTCTGCTACTAACGATCTATCGAGATCATCCGCTTTGAACGTTATATATGCGCCCATTGACTCGCCTCGAAGGTGGTCGTCCATCGAAGGTTGAGCGATTGATCGACTTTCTTGATTTCTGAGTCACTCTAATCACACGAAACAATTCTACGTCATCTGTTCCACTTCAATAAATACTTCTCATCATTAGTTGATTAATTTTCACTAAAATAATTTCAAAAAATTATTTTAGTTAGATTGGTTAAATGAATAAGTATCCGTTAGTGTCTTCTATGAGTAGATGCGTTTATTTGCAGATGCTTTTTGACAATGTGTTTCGATACAGATCTGTATCCTTTCAAAGATATTATTCACAAAAGACTGTTGAAGCTTGAAAAATCGATATTTTACAAATATCATTGTACGGGTCGTTGCCAAAAAGTTGTGAAATTCAAGTCCTGGCCGTTTTACCCATTTCCATGATTTAATAGATTTTCAAAAATAATACTAGAATAAGGTACTTAGATCGATGTAGTGTTGAGCAAGTTTTCGAAATTTCTGTTGATTTTGTTTAGAAATAGGAGATTAAAATTTAGCTGAAATTCCCACTCATTAACATGTCCCTAAATACAAATTCGCACACAAAAATTGAAAAATTAATAACAAAAGTATTTTGTGAATGCATTATGCGTATAAAAATCATTTTTATTGACTCGAAGAATCTCAAAATTATGAATAGTGATAAAGATTTTAGGTCCAAAGGTGCTTAAGTATGCTTAAAAGTCTGTCCTTGAAGTTTTGTTTCACACGATAACGCACATGTTTTAGGATAGAAATCGAAAAAAATCACTTTGAAAAATAAATAAAAAATAAACAATAACTGGATATAAGTGGCTTTATTCATGTGCAAGTGTTCACATAAGCACGAGAATATTAATTGTTCGTAAGATCAACAAAATTCTGAAAAATGTTGTACAAAATGAAAAATGCATCCTATGGTAACACTGACGAAGTATTTATTGAAAATGATCAATAATCATCTTCTTAAAATGTGCTTCTAAAGGTGCCTTTATTTATTCAAAGGCAAAGTGCTCCGCTTTAGAATAAAAAACGACGAAATTTCCAATTTTTAATCTTATCGCTTTTATTAAAGCAAATTGTTATACATATTATAATTTCCCAAAAATACTTTAGAGTTGAAATAATGAAAAAAAAACATTATTTTCAAACTAGCTTAGTTAATTCTTCACGAAAGAATTTTATTTTGATCCGCTTGAATTAACAGAAAACGCAGATATACCATACATAAGTTTCGTTCTAAAATTTATCTACACTACAAATGTAATTCTTGATCTCTAAAATTAGTACTTTCGTTCTATTTTGGGTGCAATATGATACAGAAAAATATTTCAGTCGGTTTTTTGAAGTTCCTTTAAAGAAAAAGTGATATTCCAAACTTGACAACTTTTTGGCAACGACCCGTACACATAGTATCATTTATGCATTGAAGAAACGAAGAATCACATCGAATGATACAAGAACAAAAATATATTTACCTTATTAGAATCTTGAAGATAGTTGAGACTAAATTATGCAAATTGTTTTTATTTGTGATTTTAGATTAATTTCAATTATTAAAAAATGAAATTTATTTTTTAAAGGAGAAAAATTTTGTATTGAAAAAATTAAAACATGTTTTCAAACAGAAGTTTATATAAATCAAAGAACATTACCCCATAAAACGTAGATTTAATTTGATCAATCTTTCAGAGGAAAACCTCGACTATTAAAAAATTGTAGTAGAAGATCCTGGATTATAATAAAATATAATTAGTTACATTTTTAAGCAGTAATTAGAGGCGGACTTGTGACACCTGAGTTTCGGGTTATAACAGTTTTTTAAGGCTAAGTTAGGATCTCATGTGATATTTACACACAACATTTTCACAAAGATTTTACAAAAAGAAACTAGAGATATATCTGCTAAAATTAAACATTTAAATAAACATCTTGCTCTTTGAAAAAATCAAATTATTAGAAAAATCTTAGATCAATTCTTCAATAATCTACAAATTTGAACAACTAACGACACCAAACATTTTGTTGAAAAATTAATAAAAAAATGTACGTTAAAACTAGATGATCTTCAACAATAACAAAAATGTAATCTAGTTACAGATCATAACGATTGGGTAAGTAATATATCTGATAAACCTATACCTAATGATATGAAAGGAATGATAAGTCTTGAAGGGAAATTTGGTATTCCTCTTCATAAAAATAATTTTCCAATATCAAAAATTATAATTACCCTTAATTATCCAATCAAAAACATTCCAGTAGATGGTCGAAATAGCGTTAAAAACAAAATAACATATTGGACACAAAACTGGACATACATTAGTTATTAATTTCATACAACTGATATTACACTTAAACAGAAAATCAAAAAAGCAATATCTTTTTAGAAACAAATAAAGATATTATTTTGACAATTACCGATTAAATTTAAAAAAAAGAACATAATTCTGAATAAACAAGACTACATTGCAAAAGCTTTGCAACTTTTGGAAGATGAATCCTCTTATAAAGGATTAGATTTTGATCCAACAAAAAAAGTAGAAGCTGAACTCACACTGTTTCTAACAGAACTTTAAGGTAGAGAAATCATCAATTTAGACCAATATAACTTTTTTCATAGTAAAAATTTTAACGCACCTAGGATTTATGGTTTACCTAAACTACATAAAACTGATTGTCCGTTAAGACCTATAATTTCCTTTCCAGGCTCGCCTTTGCACAATATATCTGCTATATCTAAATGTCTAAATGTTCAGCCAAATCTCTACAAAAAATTGTAGGCAAAACTGATGACCACATCAAAGACAGATGGGATTCCCAACGAAAAATTGACAAAATTAATATTTCTGATGATTACACATTTGTGTCTCTCGAAAAAGTTTCAATGTATACAAACATAGCTTGAAATTAATTTTAAACTCCATCAATAAAAAGTGGAAAGAACAAGAGCATTATACTTTTTTAAGTGCAAAACACTAATGCAGCTCTCAGTTTATGCCTACGGTTTACTTATTGTAAATTCAGTGGTACATTTTATAAACAAATTTTTGGCCTTCCGATAAGCTCAGCAGAACATTAAAATTTACTACTAAATTAGCGAGAGAAAACCAAATTAATTAACTAAATTTAACACTATTAGTAGAAAATAACAATATTATTACTAACTGCTACAGGAGACCTATATGACATCCACTTTTCTTAATTTCGCTTCATATCACCCAATTTCCAATGAAATTAGTGTTATATCCGGTCTAATAGATGAAGCAATAAAATTATTAGATACAAAATTTCATAATACTATGTGTACAATATTTGTAAAATATCTGTTTTTGTAGCTTCAACAGTCTTTTGAGAGCAATATCTTGAAAAGGATACAGATCTGTATCGAAACGCGTCGTTAAACAACATCTACAAGTGAACGCATCTACAGGTAGAAGCCACTCATAGATGCTTATTAGTTAATTAATAAAAATTAACTTCTCGCGATCAAAAGGGGATACGCGTGGATTCAGCCTGAGAAGCATTGTCCTGAAAGACAATTTTAAAAATCCTTCGAATTTCGTTTCTTTTGACTAACTCTTGTAGAGAATTTCAATGCGCATCTTTATTTCTGTTGCAAAAATTTGTGGGCTTTGTAGTTTTTGAAGTACAAAATCGGATTAATGGTTAAAAAATTATAAATGTTTTGATTTGCAAGCGGCAGTCTTGACGTTGCCCTATGCACGTGCCTCCTCGGTTGCGAACGTGTTGCAGCGTACGACATGAAGGTCAAATCGGATACCAAAACAAATAATAACAACTGTTTGTAGTTCTCTCCTGTACTATAAATAAAGCAAAGAACCAGTGAATGGATTATTGGTTAGAATAGCTGCAAAAGTATTATTCTTGAGATAGGTTTACTTCAGTAAATAGCCTATAAATCTAACAAGGAATCTGAAAATGAATCGATATAGAGAAAGAAATAGGCATGAAGAGTTATGGATTAAGAATAGGAAAAAATTTTTTAGAAATCAGGTATGATTGGAAGCCGTTACCAAAAATTTTAAATAAACTTTTATCATAAATGTAATATTTTAGGACTATTTTCTATTCTTGATTTCTCGGATAATTCTTTTATTGAATTAATTATAGATAGCCTGAAGTAATTATTTTTATTTTTTAATGAAGATGTTGATAGCATCTTTTGTTTTCATTTCAGGGAAAAGAATACATTACAAAGTCTAAAACTCAAAAAGACGATGTTAAAGATATTATAATCCCAAAGAGATCTTTCAAGCATATTGAATCCTGCTGTGGAGAAAAATGTTACCAAAAATTTTCAAGTCTTCAACAAGAAAAAGTTGAAAATGTTCAATGAAAGATTTCAAATAAGCAGCCTATAGAAAATTTGGCAGTTTCACGACGCGAAAGTTGTATTAAATTAACGGAAGATGTAAAAAGAATGATTGAAAAGCATTGTGAATCAATCCCACATCGCAGTTTACATTATAATCGGAACTCTATCAATCTAAAATATTTGAAAATTCTTCATTGAATTTTCTAAAACTTTACAAAT
Source organism: Melikaiella ostensackeni (assembly GCA_032362435.1). Lineage (NCBI taxonomy): Eukaryota > Metazoa > Arthropoda > Insecta > Hymenoptera > Cynipidae > Melikaiella > Melikaiella ostensackeni. The sequence goes on from JAUMHM010066722.1 coordinate 13,142, forward strand.
TGTTTGAAGAATATTATTCAAAAAAAATGCCGGCCAAGTTCACGTTAAGTTAGAATGTTTATTGTAATTATTCCAACCATCATTTTGGCTTCACTTTTAAATTACCTAGAACTGACGTGCGCAACATTTGCTATGAAAATGAGACAGAAGGGAAGGTGAACGAAGAAGTAATTAATTACCGTTCGTTTCAAATTTTCATTTCTGGTGAAAAAAGGATGTTTATGACAATCACGAATTGCAGAATCCAACCTCTTTTTTTAAGCCTACGCTTGAACTATAAAGACTTCCGAAAAGTTATCCACCTCGAATTGGATTAAAAGCGGCCAAAGTAAAGGATGTGAAGAATCTCTATAATCATTCAAAGTCCAAAGGAAAAGAATTTTTCAGAAAGTATTTTTCAAAAGTAGAATCTTAGTGCCTAGATGCCGAAGAAACTGAAGACAGTGACGAAAATGATTGAGATTAGTTTTTAATAAAGTATTATTTTGATAATTTGTTATTCGAAATGTCTTATAAATAATTCATTTTCATGATAATATCTGAAATATTATTTCGGTATCCGACTTGATCTTCATAGCATCACTGCAACACGTTCGTAGCCGAGGAAGCACATGGGTAGGGCAGCGTCAAGATTGCCGCTTGGAATCTAAAACATTCATAATTTTTTAACCACTAATCCGATGAAGCTAAAACTTTCCAGATGACTTCTTTGAACTTTAATCAATAACTTTCCCAATGAAAGGTTTCCGTGGTTTGAAATTCAAGCGATAAATGAAGCACTTGAATATTGAAATTAATTATTTTTGCAAAGTCTCCAAAAAAATTACCCACTTTTCTTGTCTATTACAATATATACGTTTTCCTTTCCAAAATAGTCTCAGAAGACTCAAACACGTAATTTAGTATTAATAAAATCAAAAAAATTCTCCTTCTTCGCAAATCTTCACACGAAGCTTGAACTCCCCAAGATGACGGCACACATACGAACACTCCCCCCCCCCCCCCAACTTTTAGGTAAAAATTTTGTCTTCGATTTCATTTGATAAACGCCTAAAATGAAACACAAAACATGAAACATAATATCTTAACAGTCTTCACAGCCCACATGCTCTCAAACCAGGGAAAATAGGGT
>JAUMHM010066769.1:0-14271 GCA_032362435.1 Melikaiella ostensackeni
TGCTCTCTTTGTTGATGTGGATTTCACCTCACAAGCAGAAAAATGAAAATTGTCTGTAGTTGGCTGCCATTGTAGGCTAATGTCTTGATCGTTTCGAGGGTATCAATATCGAATTGAACCTTAGTCTCTCGTTGATTAACTGGAATCGAGGATCATATAGCCGAGCAATAACTGATAATATTGCTCTCTTTGTTGATGTGGATTTCACCTCACAAGCAGAAAAATGAAAATTGTCTGTAGTTGGCTGCCATTGTAGGCCTAATGTCTTGATCGTTTCGTGGGTATCAATATCGAATTGAACCTTAGTCTCTCGTTGATTAACTGGAATCGATTCCAATACGTCTCTTGAATTTGAACTGAATTTGTGTAGTTCGAATCCTCCCAAGTTCTTTAATCCGATTAGCTGGCGAATCAACTCCTCTGCTCCTACTTCAGTGTTGGAACCGGTCAAGAAATCGTCTACGTAAGAGTCACGGAATACAACTGATGCTGCCTCTGGATATTTTTCGCGCTCCATCGTAGGCAGTTGACGAAAGCTTTTAATCGCTAAATAAGGCGCGCATGCCCGATCGTACGTTACAGTATTTAATTCAAATTCTCGAACAGGTTCTATTTTCGAAAATCTAAATAGAATTCGTTGAGGCTTGCAGTCTTCTGGATGAACTAATACTTGTCTATACATTTTAATGATATCTGTTGTTATCGCAATTTTGTGTAATCCTTTGGATCTACATTGTTAGACTCCACAGACGACATATGTCCCAAATATGAATATTCTTGCATGAATTCGCAATACTTTCCTTTCAACTCTATATTTTTCTCGAATCGATTTTTTGAGTATTGTAAATGCTTTAACGGAATATCTCTAAATTGACCTAAAACTGATTTATCCTGTCTTGGTGGCAGACGTACCACAAAACGACCTGCGGGGTTTCGAGTTGTCGTTTCAGAGTAATAATCTTTGCATTCCTTCTCTAAAATAGACAGTGAATCGCTATTAGTGTCTTTATAATCTTCGATTTTCCAGAATTTTTGTAATTCGCTTTCAAATTCGTGTTTGTGTTCCGATAAAGTAAATAGTACGTTGGTTCCAACGTGACACGCTACAGAGACAATCGATCCACTTCGATTAATCGCACCAGAAACAATCCAACCTATACATGTGTCGTGTAAGACAGGCAAATCTTCACTTAACTTAATTTTTTCAGTTTCAAGTAAATCTAGAAAATATTCAGCACAAATAATCATATCTATTTGACTTCTCTTATCGAATTGATTAACATGTCTTGACGAATCATTTATACCCAAAATAGGGTTGTCGACTGATTCTCTTTTTAGAATACCTAATTTGTTACAGGCTGCGTAGGATACAAAATTTGCTTCATTAGCTGAATCTAAAAATACTCGAATTGCATGGTAAGAACCATTAACATGTTTCGCATAAACTATTGCTGTTGCTATTACATTATATTTTGATTCATTCTTTTTATCCTGTGAATGACAAACAGTTAAGTTTGATTTCGGATATTCTCGTAAAGACTGTACATCTGACTCTTTACCACGTGTTTCTTTGAGCTCATGACTCTCTAATTTCTCGTGATCTTTTGGTACGTGACACAATGAATTGTGTTTTTTCTGGCAATGACGACATGGACCAGCTCTGCAGTCTCTTCCAGAATTATTGTCTCTGACACAATCAGGAGGGTAATTTCTGCTCGATAAAAATTAACCCGCACTGAAATGGCTCACTATGTAGCGATGGATTAAACTTTACATCGACTTCAAAAATCAGAAAAAAAGACATTTTTCTTTTTATCAAGATTTAAGGCGCCAGCCACTAGCAACAAAAAATCATTTATTTCATTACGATTGTCTAAAGAACCAAAATAAGTGACAAATTTTTGTTTTCGTTTAATCTACTCAAGGGGGTGGGTTTTTCCTAACCTAAGAAAAATAAGTTTCAAGACAGTTGAGAGTCACATGTTAAATTGATAAAAGACTATTTATTCATATAAACAAGGAGAAAAAGATCGATTTCAAAACATTAGTATTCATTGAAAAAAAAATTCAGTGAGTACAAAATCAAAGCAATGGGATAGTCCCGATAATCATGACACAAATTCCATAACCTAAACTAATCTGTAAAATGTTCTTCTCCACTGATTCAAACAGATACGCGAAACAAGAACACCAAGAACCCCAAATCTCACCATGATAGCGTGGTCATACCCCATTCAATTCACAATTTCTATAAAATGGCCGACCACGTGGCAAATATCGTAACGACAACTATTTTACGACAACTTCTGAGATACAATAAAAATCCAGAGTCGAAAACCACAAAGGTTAACTTCGTGTTTTTTTAGAGCCGTGAATACATTCTGAGATAATTGAAGAACCACGAAGTCTGGCTTCGTTTTTCTCGTATCCTAATTACACTCCTGCAAGGCACTTTTGGAGAAGGCAAAAGCTTTGGCGCGACCCTCTCACGGTATCTTGTATAATACTTCCCTCCAAGACATTTGCCACAAATCGAACTTACTAACCTCGAATGCCGGTTTTTCTCCTACTATACTTGTTCTTTAATTACATTATAGCCAATTTCCCTTAATATTATAGTTATTCTGTTATCCTTTAATATTCGTTTGACAACTTGACAGATCATTCAGCCTTATGGTATTAAGTGTTCGACACTCGGAGCGAAAGTGTTACGACGCACAACGGAGAATACGAAGGTTGGTTCAAACGTTGGGAGCGAGGGGAATCAACGGGTGCGTTTCTTCCGTTTGAGTCAACGACGACGGCCAACCCCAGCGTGTCCGTGGCCTCCGGAAATGGACTTTGAGAAGTTTTGTTGGTGACCGACGATTAGTGGTTTGGCTCTCTCTCTCTCATTGATGCCCTGGGTGGTGTTGTGGCGCACCCATGTCCAAAATAGCGGCTTACTAGACAATCCCCTGGATACTGACAGACAAGAAGTACGAGTATAAAGAAATTAGATCCTTGTGGCTTCTACGTTCAAGGTTAATCTAACCTCCTGGAGCCGGTGAGAGGAGTTATTCATTTTTAATGTGACGGGTGAAAATCACCTCGTCACAACTTCCCCCAACTTAGCCGGGGGCTACGGGTCGCTTGATCCCTGGCTAAGCTTGTTAAATTTGAAATGGCTGCGACACGCAGCACCCAAAGTGAGGTTTCATTTATTAGAAGGGTCTCCCCTCAGCGATCGTCCAACTCCTAAATGCTCCTTCCGGTGATAAATATTATTCCTTAAATAACTGGGCATGCTTCTGATTTCAGTCAAAATTTTTTTTCTTAGATAATACACTATATTCCAAGCAGATTTGTTACTTATGTTCTTCATTTGATGAGTTTGAAGGCGATGCAGTTGTTTCGGAAAGGGCCTATAATCAATCTGTCTCTACTACGCGGTTGCCCCTCTCGTCACAACCGAATCACAAAATAAATTAATAGGGATCTAGCTTTATACCTACGTCTAGACTTAATGGAAGTTATCCTTGCTCAGCATAAAGTGCTTTATTTTATTTATTTATTATTCATAATTTTTTTTTTCTATGTTATTTTCGAGACCCTACCCTCTATAGAGATTCGATAATCGGCATTCGATACTGATTTGGTAGCCGTTGGCGATCGAATTTTCACTCCTAATAATTCTAGGGATGGGGTAGGAATGATTGTTAGGAGTCGAAGGCAAAGAGGAACTGAATAATTTTTGTCTGCTATAGACACGCGAATTCACGACTATCTATGTGGAAAGATTTCGTGATTCTCAGTGCCTCTTCCCCTGATTCCTACTGACGGAAAAAATTTTTTCTTTTAAAGTATATGAGTCTTTATTTTTGAGTTTTGGGTGGCTTTCCCGTACTCTACTAGTTAGTACTCATTCGAGGATTATCGATACAAAAATAAATGTTCTTTTATAAAAATTATAAATATTAAATTCTATAGCGAAGCAAACGTTCTATAAAAAAAATATAACCAAAATCACGTCCGTATTGGTATAATACGTGAGTTGTTGTAGAACAATTTCTCAGCTCGGCCAACTTGAGTAATTAAAGTATGCGATTCGTGATAACCATAGTTCGAAACGTAGGAAAGTAAATAAAATAAAAAAACTTTCATTTGAATGAAGCGCAACTATTCTTGACGCAGAAAGAAAAACCTTTACAGCGGTTTGTGTCGGTATGGTATCAGGGGTGTCGGGTTTTCTTTCCCCCCATTTTTCTGTTGAGCGCGATGAAACACTTGGTAATGAGCGTCGATTAAGTAGGGTTTCCAAATGAGGTGTTGGTTCGGGGAGCGGCTCTGCCGGTCGGCCAGCACCAGGTCGGACTGGTAAAGCTCACTGCAGTTGGGGCAGGTGAACTTGGTTTCACCAGACTCACCGCACCTATAACAAAATTTTCTTTTCACCAGATCCGGACACTGGCCTGCTTTGTGCTCCGTCTCCCGGCAGTTCCATCAACCTAGACAATGCGTCAGGAACGTGATGTAGGGCACCTTTCCGGTGTATGATATCGAAGTCATAACCCTGAAGTTCCAGTTCCCATCTCGCGAGTCATCCGGTCGGGTTCCTTAGGTTGTTCAATCACCGAAGATTACTGTGGTCGGTAATAACTTTATAATAGAACCCCTCCAGATACTCGCCGAATTTTCGGATTCCCCACACCACGGCAAGACATTCGCGCTCCGTAACGGTGTAGTTTCGCTCCGCAGGGAGAAGAGTTCTACCCTCGAAGGCGATGACTCTCTCTTCCCCATCTTGCATTAGGATCAAAACCACCCCCAGACCGGTAGCGCTTGCGTCAGTCTGTAGGTTAAAAGGATTTTCGACAGCGTTCTTGAAACTCGGATAAGCTAATATGGGTGCCTCAGTCAGGGCCCTTTTCAGACAATCGAAGGCCTGTTGTTGCTTCTCACCCCAATGCCACTTAACATTAGTTCGGAACAGTCGCGTCAATGGTTCGGCTATGGTTGCGAATTCTGGTATAAACCGCCGGTACGAGGAGGACATTCCCATGAACCTACGCAACTGTTTAACTATTTTTGGGGCGGGGTAGGAGGTAATTGGTGCTACTTTGTCGGAATCTACTTTAAGACCAGCTTGGTTGACGACAAACCCATGATACTTAACGTTCGAACAGCAAAACTCACTCTCTTCTGGATTTTACGTCAAGCCTGCCTCAGCTACGCGATCGAGAACCTTTCCTAATCACGATAAGTGTTCGTCAAACGTCTCGGAGACAACAATGATGTCGTGGAGGTAGCATTCGGTCTCATCTCCGGCGTGATCACCCTATCGATAAGCCACTGGAAGGTTGCCGGAGCCCCCGTGAGACCAAATGGCATCCTGTTCAATTCGAATAACCCCCTACCTGGTAGAACGAACGCCGTATAAGGCTGACTGGCCTTATCTAACGGAATCTGATTGAAGGCAGCGCTCAGGTCTAATTTCGATATGTATTTTGCGGCCTTCAATTGCCTTAATATGTCCGTCATATAGGGGAGAGGGTATGCATCTTTCTTGGAAATAGCGTTCAATTTCCGAAAATCCAAACATAAGCGATATTTCCCCCCTGGTTTATGCGCCATAACGATCGGTGCGGACCATTCACTATAAGATTCAGCTATAATACTCTCATCCAGCAGCCTATCCACCTCTTCATCCATTATTTTTTGTATCTTATGGAATACTATGCGGTATCTTTGTATCTAGGTTATTGGCTCGATGGTTATGGGTAGGTTGACTTTACCAATAATTATGTCAATCGAATCATTTGCTACAATCATACGCGACTTCTTACCGCAATCGAGTAGACTACCAGAAATTTTCGCTATTTTATCCCACACTGATTCACGGATCAAGACGCGAGAGGACCCGTTGTCTATTAAAGTGTCTATTAGGATCGTGTCGATAGTGGGCATCACGTGAATTCTGTTAGCGACTTCGGTGGTCTCCACAAATCTACTGATCAATTCTGCTTCAGAGATGCTACCTTCTATTGTCCTAATCAGCTCTAAATCCTCTATAAGGGGCCGAGGTCTATTCCGAATCAAACTGGCGGATTCGTCTACGCACTTAGGCGGTATGTTTTCAGGGTTGTTGTGGATTTGAGCCTCTACTAACATTTCTATGGGCTCATCTCCGCTCGTAACGCTGTCACTGTCCCATGATGTCTTGAAACCTAATTTATCAACAGGCATGCTAATCCCCTGATATTCTACTATATCAACAGTTGCCTGAAATGTCGCGTTTCCGGAATCTAAATTCGAAGACTGAAGCTGTAGTGTGGCTTCCCATTTGGCACTAATACTAGTCTGGGGCAGAGTCACATTATCTGGACAGTCCTTTTGTATATTAGGGCCCCTATTTTCCGTGAAATCGACTGAATTGTGACTGTCGTTGGGACCTGATCCGATGGGGTTAGCCGAAGTTTCAGTCACGGTCTCTAGTGAGTGAGAGGCAGCAAGCACCGCACTTACTGCTTATACTTGGCATTTCCCGAACACTTGGGGCAATCCCTAGTGGTGAAGCCTACCGTTTTGCATTTATAGCATCGGAGCCTCCTAGGCACCGCACAACCTTTCCTATAGTGTCCTGCTTGGTCGCGATTGAAACAGATCACCTGACTGGAATCCCTAAGTGGAGAATCGTTCTTTTTAAATTTATCAGCAGAAGCTTTAGTGTTCTCCTGACCTCCCCATTCCTTAAAATCAACGTGATGGGTCTACTGTCCATTTTTGGCTTGGTTGTTTCCTTTGCCATTGCTATTTGTTTTCTGTTTTCTTTCGGCATTAATTGCTGAGGACTTATCTACCTTTTCTACCAATGCTGAGGACGGTGATTGCTTGCTTGTTTTAGGAGTCGAATGTGGTCTATACGCGAATTCTTTTAAGAAGGAGTTCTCGGGAGGAAATGGGGCCTTATATTCTTTTATATAAACATTCCATTCTTTCTCTCAGCTTCTTCCGAGGCGAGAGAGTTCTCTAAAAGATCTGTATTCCGAGCGACAGATGACCTTGTGATAGGTCAAAAACCTCTATGAACCCAGTCCAATCAATCGACTCATCTTTACCTTGAGTTTTCGTCTGAATTTTCTCTTCAACTATTCTTTCAAAGTTATCGTCACCGAAATGAGACCTGAACTCCTTCATAAACTTTCGCCAACTATAAAACTCTTTTCCATGGTTTTTAAACCACTTCGAGGGTATCCCTTCCAACAGTACCGGCATAGCTAAGAGTAATTCCTTGTCCGACACTCTAGTAAGCTTCCTACAGTCCTCAATTTTGATTAAAAACCCATCTGCGCTCAGGTCGCTCCTTCCGTTGAAAGTTAAAAGTTCCAGCGCAAGACAATTTTGCCCAAATCTTTCTTCCCAAAATGATTTCTTTTAGGCGAGTTGTTACTAAAAATTATGTCACTGTCCGAAAAATAATCGCGAATACGAGTGTTTTTGAGACCAATGTTACTTCTTCGCGGTCTATTCTGTGGGCTGGGTTCGGGGTTTCTGTTTTTCTCTATGTTTGAGTCGATTTGCGGAATTTCTTGTTGAAGTTTTCCATATCGACTATTATCAAAGGACGTACGGGTGTATCTATTAGGCTTGTTTCTGCCGAGATCGAGGCTAAGTTTTCTGACGTTTTTCCGTCTGTGATTGTCGTTCCCTGATTCGGACTCAGTGGTGTTACAAAACAATCTATCGGACCTTGTTTGTGTTATAAGGCCTTTCTTTTTTTTATCTAGGTGGGCCTCTTGTTCGTGGCCTTTGTCAGTGTGTCCAACAAAACTTGGGTCCAACTGTCGCGTTTCTAATTTAATAGCTTCCCTTTAAACTGGAGTCGACTTTTTATTTTCCGAAAGTGTAGGGTTCTGAGCAATTCGGACTGGGAATTTCGATCGAGTGTCACTTGCTTCGTTTCTTTTGAAAAGATTCACGCGTTCTGGTATATTAAAAGGGTTCGATATTCCAAAAATCTGTGCATAATTGAATGACACGTTAGTTGGCTTTAATTGAGGGAAAAGTGTCGGTTTAATACGAGGTGTTGAAATTGTGCTTGAAGAATTAGCAGGGGTAGTAGTCGTCATATTTGTTCTTGTGTCAGTTCGTGGTAGTGCTGCCGTTGCCGTAATATAATTCGCGTGTGTAACCTTAGTTTCTACTGTTACTGTTGCTGGGGTGTACGGCCTGTTTAATTTTATACTGCTGGGGAGACTTAATTCAAAAAGAACTTTCTTGTTCCTTTTCTTGAAACTCATATGTAGATCTTCTGGAATTCTGTGAAGAAACTTCTTTCTCTCAAATTGGAGAGCTTTTATTGCTTACTGTACTTTCCTCAACCGAACTCTCATCTTTAAGAAGGAGTACGTCCTCCTTCGCTCCAATCAAGTTCATTCGTCCTTTAATCCAGCGGTGTATATAAAGGACGATAAATTCGACCGTTCGACACGACCCGATCGACCGTGCATTAGAGGATTTTGACATTTTTAAATTCACTTTCAACTGGTGAACTAGAGACCGCATAATGCCCGTAACCGGATTTGGCAATGCAAAGGTATGAATATAAGTTGATCCAGCGTAAATCATTGACTACCTTTTGAGCAATTTCAGAACATTTGTAGGCATTGATGTGATTATCATAATTTTCTTCTTTCGCGATTTCTTCAACATTTCTTTCGATATCTTTGGCCCACTCATACTACTTATTCTGAAAAGTAGATTTCGTGCAGATAGTCATTTAATGGAATCTCATCATCTTCCTCGGTTTGGTTAGAAGTATCATTTTTTCTCGTCTTCCGTGCTTCATAACATTGTGTTTCATTGCCTTCATCTTCACATATGGCTGATGGCAAAATAGCTTTAGCTATTTTCGTCGCAGTGTCATTGTCGCGTGCTCCAATCAGTAGTCTTATTGCTGCTTTGTAGAAGATTCTAACTTTTTTTGATTTTAAAGGTTTTGGTTAATGAGACATGAAGTTTAATGAAGTGGGCAGCATCGATCCTAAAGAAGCAAGTAGACATTATCTCTTCGTGACGAGCGTTGCAATACTCTCCAATCGTTTTCGAAGCGGTAAAGACGAATAAAATAGCCAGTATGATAGCTTTTGAGGAGTCACATATGATCTCTTTTGGATGCGGTGCATCAGAGGCTGCCCATCTTCCAAGGAAGTACGCTGTTGTTACGGCATAGTGACTCGTACTTATCATTTGAGCAACTGAAAATTGGCCTCAACCATTGCTGACTGCTGTGTGGTACGAAAATTCTCGCTGCATTGGAGATCCATCACATGCTTCAAACTGAATGAAAATTCCTCCCGTAGCATCAAAACACACAGACGCTATTTCACGTAGTGCGTAACTCGTGTGTACATGACGTTGATAATTTGTCCAGTATAGTATATTACGATTAAAGAATTGGTTGAAACTACTATGATTTCATTTGGCATAACTGCGGTTTCCATTTAGACATCTGCTGTTATAGGATCAGAATCGAGATACTGTGCCATTTTCCGCTCCGATTTGCACTTAAGTAGCACTGCAGAACTAAATAAATCAGCAGGCTTCTTTCGTTTCCCGAATCCATTAATTCTGCTGCCAACTGGGAACGATACACTTCGACAGATTTTCCTTGTAAAGGTGCTTACATACAACTCCAGCTGCGGGCATCTTGATCGAACACGATTTTCACGGTCAATTTTCACTATCGAGGAAAATGGTTTTGTTGGCGGCAATTTTTAAATGTGTATATATAATTATTTGAATTGTTAATATAGAAGGATAAAAACAGTTATGGAAATAAGAAGTCATGTAAAATAGTTAATTATCAAGGAAGATAATTAATTGCTCACGTTTTCTTCAATTGTGTTGAAAGGAATATAGTTATGTATAGATATATGTATATAATTTTCCACAATTCTCTTATTTCTAATTATTTTGGATGTCCATTCTAAATTTCAAAATTCTAATTCGCGTCAAAGGCATTTTCAAATGTAAACCAAGAAAATATCTTGAAACAAATTTTGAATTGCAAGAAACAAGTTAACGGGTGGCAATGTTCATATTGGTTGTTGCATGGTACGTGATACAAACAATTTTCACGCGGAACGATCTTCTGGATATTCTATGAGACATGGACCCAAACGAAAATTTAGTAAGCTTTTTCTACTTGTTTAATTAACTAATATAGCTGTAAAATACATTTTTTTACATACATGTTAAAGTATATGAGGCGGTGAAAAAAAATTTGTCAACATAACCTCTGAAAGTCAAACTTTTGGGCACGTTTTAATATTTTATTTATTTTTTGTTTATTGTTGAGATTATTTTGCACGTTCAGTGCATATTTTGCAGAAAGAAGATCTGCATAATAGATGCCTTGAAACATGAATGCCTGAAGAGCTTTGGTGTTCATTACCTTGTTTCCTTCGGGAACGTAGTTGGACCGGAATTAGAAGTAAATGAGTATATTCGTAAATCAGAAGAGCAGGAGCAGAATATCGACGAATTAGAATACTTAGAAGAAGACGCTAAGGTATTATATACACTTTTGCATAATTTCTAGCAGTAACTTAGATCAGTTTTAAATCTATCCCTTCACCGACCCTGCACCCATTACAATTGCAATATGATACTAATGTTCCAGGAATATTTAACAAATTACCTATTTCGATATGTTTTGTACTAACTTCTGAATGAAATTAATTACTCACTATTATTTACTTACACTTTTATTACAGAAACAGGATTCACTGACCTAAAAATTAAGGATTTCAGTCTTCTGAAAGAATTATAGTTTTTCTAAAATAATCAATGGAAGCAATGACTATTAACAGCGGTTTTTATTTTCTACATGTAGTTATAGATATTATGTTTATGTTTTATGCCAAACATATATAGAAATTGATTTGTTTTACATTCCAAGTATTCCTCACAGCAATAGGATATCCCGGGATATCACATCTGATTTAAAAAAATTGCAATATCCCACTTGGGACATTTGAATATCCCAGAAATATCCCGTAGATATCCCGGATATCCAAAATTTTAATCAATGGTCTCAATTGGCATCTGAACATTTTTTTCGGGAATAATATGCACAGGATTTCTGCCAAAATATTGTCCACAATGAATAAATTTGAAATATTTATACCAGGTGACAGAAAAAAAAAATTGAATTTCGAAATACACGAAAAATACATACTTTTTAAAGTTTAAAGGTACCTATAATACATTATAATTTATTTTTAGCTATAACTTAGCTGAAGAGGATGTAGTTGAGTGAAAATATAACAGAGAAAATTCTTTTTCGGACCGATAGTGAAAACAGTCAAAGTTATGTGGATGGAGAGGCGCTAGCTCTAACTCTTTTGTTTCGAATGAAACGTAAATGTCGAGGGAATAGAATATTCTGAATATATCCCTTGTGGAAAAAGAGAAAAGAGCTTGGTAAGTCTTATAATAAAATAAAAAATAGAACTGATCCATATGGTAGTTTTTTTATTCTGAGAGATAAATAAATATAGGAAAAATATATAATTTACTATAATTATATGCGGTATTATGTTAAAAATATTGCAGGAGTTCACAATAGTCTTCTCCAAGAAATGGTTTCGCTTGCCCACGGGATGTACCGTAATTATACGCGAATGTCAGTTCATACATATGAAAAACTGTCTTCCAAAGTCGGTTCTAGGCTGTTAAGTGCGCCAACGAGAGCAGACATAATAACCATTTCGGAGAAATTACTGATCACTCTGAGGTTAGTAGAAATAGAGAAATGGAAAAGAATGGAATAAGAGTCCAAGGTATATTTCCCAATTCCAGATCACATGTACTTTGCAGAGTTAAAATTGTCCAGAATTAGTGAAAAGCAATGCTAATAATTTTTTTTACAGATATTTTTAACTTTTCATTTCTCAGTTATGACAGAACGGAGTTTGAAGTGTTAGGTTTGGTTACAATCTGGAATTATAGATCATCAGGAATCGAGACATTCAGAATTTGCGAACTAAATATTCGCAATGCATAGATTATAATCAATATTTTGTGTTCATATTATACGCTTTTTTCAATTTAAAAAATCAACTATAAGAGAAATTGAAAGCTTTTGCTTTTAAACTTTAAGGAAACTTGAATGATCAGGTAGTGGGTCATCTCCTTTACTGTATAACTGAAAGAATAATGAAGATCTTTTTAGATACCTTGCCACTAGATAATCTTACACATCTCTTTCACGACAGTTCCTAGTGGGCATCTCGACAATAGGAAAATTCATACCTGAAACACTAAGCATACTTTGAACTACATTACAACCAGATGTCTTAGTTTTACCAGGCAGCAAAGACAAATGGTGTCAGATAATCGATGAATTTGATCAAATGTGGCAGTTCCCAATTTGCTTTGGTGCAATGGATGGGAAGCAAGTCATGATGCAGATAATTTCATAATATTCTTTTTGGTGTGGAATGATATTTCAAGTCACTATTTACGAATTCAAATTTAATTGCAAAGAGAATTGTCAATCTCACTTTGGAGTAAGCGCGTATATAAATTGTTCTTTTTTCTGTTATCAGGCGCAGCCACATAGCGGTTCCGACTATTATAATCATAAGCATTTCCACAGTATGACATTGTTAGCTATGTGCGATGCAAATTACAATTTTATTATGGTAGACGTGGGTGGCCGGGGAAGGGAAAGTGACGGTGGAGTATTCAAATACTGCAACTTTTATGAAGGGCTTAGAAGCGAAACACTCCATCTTCTGCCTTCATCCTCACTTTATCCTGGTGGACCAAAAGTGCCTCAAGTGTATGTGGCAGATGTTGCTTTTGGTCTTGGAAAACGCGACATACGCCCTTTCGCAGGAGCAGTAACGGGATCTGTTCCCAAGGATAAAAGTGTGTTTAATTATAGATTCAGTAGGGCTCAAAGAACAATAAAAAACGCGTTCAGAATTGTGCTTGCTCGATAGAGAATATTTCGAGTACCAATAATAATGTTGGAGTTGTATATGATCAAATTAATTATCCAGGCTGCCGTCTGCCTTCATAATTACGTCAAGACAGAGGAAAAAGATTTACCGGAGGACATGCAATATTATTGCCCACCAAATTTCGGCGATAGGCATGACCATGGTGAATCAGCTCTAGGAGAATGGCGTCGACATGTCGGCAGATATGCCTATCAAGCTATGGGACAAATTGCTGAAGAAAATGGAACAAAAATGAGAAATCATTTTGAAGATTACTTCATGGGACCTGGAAAGGTTCCATGGCAAGATGAAGTTGTTGCTGAATGAAAAATTTAATGTGATTGATTATTAATTCCTATTAAACTTTGCTTCTTTGTAATTAAAATTTGTAATGCAGTAATTTTTTAAGTTTTAAGAAAGAAAATGTTATTGTTTCAAAAATTTTCTAGAATTATAACATAAATATAGTATTAATTTATTAAAAATGGGTGTTTGTTTTTGAAACCTTCCGATAAACCTTCAACCAATGTCCTACATGCATTGCAATCTCATTACAATTAATAATAATAATCATCGAAATGCGATAAAATGGGACACCATATTCTTAAACATTATAAAGCGGGACACTATTATTCAAATATTAGGGAAAGGGACACAGGAAAGTCGAAATACGATAAAAGGGGACATTAAATTCTCAAATGTTGGGGGAGGGGCGCAAGGGAGTCGAAATGCGATAAAATGGGACACCATATTCTTAAACATTATGAAGCGGGACACTATTATTCAAATATTAGGGAAGGGACACAGGGAAGTCGAAAGACGATAAAAGGAGACATTAAATTTTCAAATGTTGGGGGAGGGGACGCATGGGAGTCGAAATTCGATAAAATGGGACACCATATTCTTAAACATTATGAGGCGGGACACTATAATTTAAATATTAGGGAAAGGGACTCCAAGAAGTCGGGGTTGATGACTTAGCCAAGGGGAGTCGAATTACTACCAAAGGAAAATAAAAAAGAACATACAATAATAAAACAATAAAAAAAACAAAATACAATAATAAATTGACTTGGCTAAGTCAGTATAAGAGGACGGAATCCTACCTTAAGCAATTCTCATTGCGGAAAGCCGGGCCTCGTGTCGACACGTCGAGTGTACACTTTTCAAAATCTCTAATACAATTAATTGCGCCGGACGCCGGCTAGTAAGCAGAGCTCCCTCGATTCCACGATCAGAGGGGAGGGCTGATGCGCGCGACCCTAATTTCGGTAATTCG